>JAAGVU020000039.1:4623700-4635066 GCA_011763525.2 Mormyrus iriodes
AATAGATGTGAGAGGTGCCTGATGTGCTGATCCTGGTCCTGTGACCAGGCTAATAGATGTGATTTATGCCTAATGTGCTGATCCTGGACCTATGACCAGGCTAATAGATGTGAGAGGTGCCTGATGTGCTGATCCTGGTCCTGTGACCAGGCTAATAGATGTGATTTATGCCTAATGTGACTAAATAGACTAAAAGGTGTCAAATGAGTCATCAGGATTCCTAGGGATCTCTCTGGGTGCCAGGATGTTAGGGGGGTCCTCTGGGTAAAAGGGCAGTGTTTTTTGGTTATGAAAGAGCGCAGGCTGAATTACTGCCCTCATCAGCACCAAAGGTCATTTGAAGAGTCCCCCTTCGTTATCCAAGGAGGTCATGTAGCATGTTTTAATCGGCTGTGTAACGACAGATATATACTTGACTTGAAGAGGAGAAGTAGGAGCTCAGCCCTCGGGGCTCATTGTGGCGTTTGCTCACCCCCCCGCTCTCCGGAGCATGTGCCGGCATCCCTAACACTACACTCTGGGAGAGTCGCCAAAGGGCTTCTGTTTGGCTTGAGGTTTTCTGCTACTTACGTTCTTTTCAAAGAAATAGAGGGAAAAATAGTTTGTTTCTGCCGTGCAGGTTAGTACAGACCCCACAAGGAAGGGAATCTGAGAATGTTCCACCTATTGCGCTGAGACGCCTTGTGCCGTTACTGACTGATTTCTGTGCCCCTCCCCCATTCAAGCATCCCAGTTTTGTTCCCCCAGACTGAGACAGTGGCAGTGATAGACTGCATGCTGCACCTTCTCTCTCTGTCTAAACGCTTAATGACCGACGTGACGGCAGTGCCAATAAATGCTTCACACTGTATGCCGCTCTCCTTCCTTTTCCCAGGCTGTGATTATGTGCCATTATCAACCTGACGTTCGGCTATTTATCTTAATAATTGCTGCTGACAGAGGAGCGCAGTCCACACCTCTCGAGAGGTAATTCTTACTCCGCGCGGTCCGTAATTGAAATTGAAATTGGTCCGGAAAGGATGACACCTGGAATTCTGGGAAGCGTCCTGCTCCTCCGGTGATTGGCGCTGACACGCTATCTGTGATTGCTTTGCTTCTTCAACCCCCCCTCCCACCCGCTGCCACCATCGCACCGCACGCAGACTATAAAATTAATTGTTACGAGTCCTCTGATAGGTCAGAGAATGCTGAGTTCCGCTGTCCCCAAGAGCTGTAGGCAGTGTCTGTGCTGGCGGTCTGCCGTCAGGATGGCCCAGATAAACGCTGGTGTACATGACTTTGCTTAGAAGTGTCTGTCAGATGAATATGAGTGTGTGTCAGGAGCCCATCGTTCCTGCCCTCCCTCACAGCCGTCACGCAGAGAGACCGTTAACCCCCTGGCCCTCTGCTTCTCCCTGACATTGCTCCGTTAAAATGGATGGTGCCACTTTCATTTCTGCTAGTATTTATTTGATCATATATTAATATATAAAAGAATTCGTTCACAAGCGAATTTAGAAATGTATTATAATCATATCTTGCCCGTGGTATTTACAAAACAGCTTGTAAATCACTTGCAAATATGTAACACTAGGTTAGTAAGCAAACTCAGAAATGAATTATAATGGAGCATTTACAAGCTCTTTAATAAATGTAGGAATAAGGGGACAGCAGTAAAGATCTTTGTAACATTTCTAAATTTGTAAGTGAATCTTTTTATGTACTGATGCACTCACTGGCCACTTTATTAGGTACACCTTTCTAGTACTGGGTTGGAACCCCTTTTACCTTCAGAACTGCCTTTAATTCTTCATGGCATAGATTCAACAAGGTTCTTGAAACATTCCTCAGAGATTTTGGTCCATGTTGACATGATAACATCACGCAGTTGCTGCAGATTTGTCGGCCACACCTTCATGATTCAAATCTCTCATTCCTCTACAACCCACAGGTGTTGAAACGACGCTCAACTGCTCAAGGGGCCCAAAATGTGCCAAAAAAATATATCCCACACCATTAAACTACTACCAGCAGCCTAAATTGCCGATACAAGGCAGGATGGATCCATGCTTCATGTCGTTCACACCAAATTCTCACACTACCATCTGAAGGTCACGGCTGAAATAGAGATCCATCTGACCAGGAAACATTTTCCCGATCTGTCATTGTCCGATTTTGTTGAAACCCACTGTAGCCTCAGTTTCCTGTCCTTAGCTAGCAGGAGTGGCACCCGGCGTGGTCTTCTGCTGCTGTAGTCAATCTGCCTCCAGATTCCATGTTGCATGTTGCACAGATGCTCGTCTGCATTCCTCAGTTGAGTTACTTTTGCCTTTCTATCGGCTTGAGCCAGGCTGGCCATTCTTCTCTGGCCTCTACCATCAACAAGGCACTTTCACCCAGAGAACTGCCGCTCACTGGATGTTTATTTTCCGGCCCATTCTCTTTAAACCGTAGAGATGGTTGTGCATGAAAATTTCAGCAGATCAGCAGTAGTTTCAATAGTTTCTGAAATACTCATACCAGCCCGTATGGCATCATGCCACGTTTAAAGTCACTTACATCACCGCTCTTCCCCATTCTGTGTTTGATGTGAACAGTAACTGAAGCTCCTGACCTGTGTCTGCTTAATCTTATATATTGTGCTGCTGACATTTGATTGGCTGATTAGATATTTGCTTTAACCAGCAGTTGAACAGTGTGTATATATTACCAAATGATTAACAACAGTTTATTAATAGCTAAGTAGCAGACCTTAAACTGAAGAGGCAAGTGGTATCAGACTGTTGTTAGAACTGGGCTTTAGACCAGCAGGATTCAGTTTTTCGTACAGTAAGACATGCACGGCCTAAATTATCCAGCTGTTTCCACAGATAAACCTCAAATCTGCCAGCTGTTAAAACTGACGAGCCGCTCGGTGGCAGACGGGATGCGCAAAGACGGGAAACTAACAGTGTGTCATTCCCACCCCCCCCCCCCCCCCCGTTCACTCTGTCTTGCAGCGGCGTGGGCAGGAATTGGCCTTGGGCCTCAGGTGGAAGCAGCATCCTGGCCGAGTACGGAACGCTGCACCTGGAGTTTGTCCACCTTAGCCGGCTGTCGGGGAACCCCGTCTTTGCCGAGAAGGTGAGCCCGGCCAGGCCTCCCCCTCCCCTCAGGTAATCCCACCCTGCTGCCTATCCTGACCTAGATGCCGTTGCCCTTCAGGTCATGAACATCCGCAGGGTGCTGAACAGGCTGGACAAGCCCCAGGGCCTCTACCCCAACTACCTGAACCCCAACAGCGGCCAGTGGGGGCAGCGTAAGTGTCTCTCCCCTCCCATTTTCACAGGAGGTCTCCCCCACTCCGCTCATGACATTAAGGCTCGCCGGCTCCCCCTGCCTTTGAATGTGCGACACAGCAGTATCCCCGCTGCTAGCTGTGTTCAGGGTGATTCATGAACCACTTTCAGCACTAATCTCATGATGTGTGTTGGAGCCACTCTGCTCAACTGGAGGAAAAGCTGGCCTTGTACTTTGGGGATTTTCCTCAGATAATGACGCTTAAGCTCATTCTCTCTGTGGACCTGAAGCTGCAGGAGAGCCTCGTCATAAGCCTGAGCGCAGGCAGAATTGCACCCTGAGCCCACCCCAGGTCCAGCAGCGGCCTTACCGGGGTAAAGCAGAGGGTCCTTATGCTTACATGCTACATGTTTGTAAATACACGTTCGTACCCAGTGTGAGACACACGACCAGAGTGAGCATGTTGTGCGGGGGGGCTTCCAGCCTCTGCAGGAAATTCAGCGAGATGTAACAGGGGCGGAGAGTCTGAAATCGAGCCGCCAATACAGGGACGGTGAGTTGCCATCGCGACGACCTCTAAGTTTGGTAAGCTCTGAAAGGTCATCATCGCCAGTCCCTGTGGCGTGTGTCACAAACGGTTGGTTTGGCGGTATGAACTCACCGTGTTTTGGATACCGGCTACTTGGTGTAGGTATCTTGCCAGGACCTGCTGTGCTTAATGGGGATTCGCTTCAGGCTAGGAACACGAAATACACTCAACTGGAAGGCCACAAACAGAGATGGCTCCCCATGCTGGGTCCTGCGTCACTAAGGAGCAGGCAGTCCTGGACAGCCCACTCCTCTAAAAGTCCTTCACAGAGGACAGAGTGCCCCCCCCTCCCATCCCAAATACACCCCCATGTTCTCTCAGATTTGGGTCAGCGAGCATGTTGAAACCATCAGACTGAATTGTTATCCTTACCACCCTTGTTGTGGGAACATAATCTAGTTCTGCTAGAACTTTGGGGATATGATCTGTATGCCATGAGGGGGAGGGAGGTTTTAAATAATTGAGGAATCCCTCCTGAACACACACAGCAGTAAGGACGCGATCCTCCCTCCAACCGGCATACCTGCAAGTCACAGGCGTGGGGTTCGCCTGAGCTCAGCGTGGTCTTCCCGATCCATTGGAGAAGCTTCAGCGCAGGTTTTTGTCCCAACATCCCGAAATGTATTGCTTTCTGGCAGCCTGGTGCATACATCTCCTGAGGTTCTCCGTGGGCTCGGTCGCTCCGAGGACGGTTATAAATATCAGGCATCCTTCGGAGCTGACAAACAGCTGAGCCAGCAGATCAGTCGTCTTGAAGCCCACTATCAGCGCAGCCCCCGGCACCATCAGCAGCCTCGTTTCTTATGCATTCCGTATTTTTCTTTGTTTTTACATCGTTGCTGAAGGGTGCGGCCGTACAGAGGCTCGAGCTGACAAACGCTGATGGTCAGGTCCACTGCGCGCTGTCGGAACCCCGAAGGCCGTTTAGGAGATACCCGGTGGCAGCTGTCCCACAGCCGCTGCCTTTCGCCAGGGCCGCTTTGACGGGCGCGTGGTGTCGTGGTCTCCGGGCGGTAATGGTGTCACCTGTCAGAGCCTGTAATCCCATTAGTCAGGAGCCTCGGTCACGACGCCGCGGCAACAGCAGAATGCCATGTTCGTCACCGTGGGAACACAGAATGTCTAAACAGGTATTTGTTTTTTGTGGGCGGGGGGGGGGGGGAGCGTGTAAAAACATTGGCCAGTGGGGATTATGACGGCCGCCAGCGGGGCCATACATCACGCTGTCATGGGGGAGCCAGGCTGTGAGGCGCGTAAATTGGCCGCACATCGCCATGACTGTGCTCCATCTTCCAGATCACGTGTCTGTGGGCGGCCTGGGGGACAGTTTCTACGAGTACCTACTGAAAGCCTGGCTCATGTCTGACAAGACGGACGAGGAGGCCCGGAAGCTCTATTACGACGCTCTGCAGGTAAACGGAAAGTTTATTATTTACCCCCTGCGCCCCTCGTGTGCAAATGTATCTCTGTGTGCAGTAGGCCAGGCTGCGGAGAAGATAACGCCCCCCCCCCCACCCGACCCCATGAAGAGTGGCTCGGATAAATCGCTTTCCTCGAGAAGCTGGGTACCATTCAACCTGCTGAACATTCACTGTCAGCACGTTGCTTATGGTCCCGAAATACAGGCAAATAGCCCAATTCCCTCTCAGGTGTTACCGAAGGTATTACCCACAGAGGGGGGTGTGGAGGAGGCATCATGTGTTTCGGAACCACTATGTGGGGGGGGGGGGGGGTTTCTCTCCCCCCAGGATTGGGTCGGTTCTGTGTGTCTGTGCATTGCGACGGTGTTACCCACCATCGCTGCCAGCAGCTTGCAAAGGCAACACCAAACGTTACTGTTAGGAAAATCCGTAGGAAACTTTGTTAGACAGGATGTGATGTCAGCAGGAATGTTCCTGATGGGAACATTTTGGGTACCCCTACCTCCCCCCAGCATGTCTATACACATAGCTAGACATGTCAACAGGTCACCATCCTGGCAGAGGGGACCAGGTCTGTGTACTCACCATACTCACAGCGTCTAAGGCACTCTTCACAGCCTGCTTCCCTGCCAAAGTCACTTCTTGCCATGAGATGAAATAGTTTTTTATCATGGCCTGATTTTAAAGACCTCCCTGTCTTCTTTTCCCCCTAATATCTGTACAACCTTTGAAGCTATCTAAATGTATATAATAGTTCCTTTTACTTCCTCAAGCATCTATTAAATTACATAAATGAACACTAGTCATATAATTGCAAATTTTGCAATAGTGGTTAATATTGTGTGTGTGTGTGTGTGTGTGTGTGGTTGTTTGTGGAGTTTGCATGTTCTTCCCATGATGCATTGGGCTCCTCTGATCCAAAGACTTGCTGTTATGCTAAACGTAATCGCTAAAACACCCTTAGTATACAGTTGTGTGTCTGCATGTAGACACTGTGCCCCAGCCTTGTTCCCAGCATCCTTGACCAGGATAAGTGCTTAGATGATGCATATGAAGTCCATTCATTTCTGCATTTCAAATCTGTACTGCAGAGTTTCCCATGTTTTGTATGTTTCAGCAAGAATAAATAACAGTGCCGGCCCTGAATTTCAGGGGGAGAAACATTGGATAGAGCACAGTATTGATTTTTCCATTTGAGGGTTTTTGTGAACCTCGCTAAGTGCTTTTTCCTCTCCTGAGTTAAGCTCGGGTCGAGCACGTGATGCTGCTCACTTGGACTTTCTAGTACGGAAACTGCAAAAATCAAATCAGCAGCAGCAGCCAATAATAACTCGCTGGACTCCCTGAGAAGGATGCGTGGAGCGGACTCGCGCGCCATGACCTGCTTCCTGCACAACCTACAGGATGTGCACCATGTTAATGACTCTTGAGAATCTTTGTCTTAGAACGTCGTTTCCAGCTCCTTTGTCAGAGCTAACAGGGAAACAGGCTGCTGTGTTTGATGCGGGAAGAATAAACCTAGTGTTAGAGTATGTACCATTGATATTTACCACTCAGAGTGTGTTTAATGTGTTTTTATGTGTTTAAAAGGAGTTTTGTTGGTGTCTCTGCATGAATAATGGCTTTTTCTTGCGAATGATGTATTTCCTGTGTAAGTATATTGCTGTGTGCTGTTCATAGATAAAGTAAGTGTAGGCCTTTGGTGATGAGTCATCAGTCATCCCACGGGCTTCTGGGAAAAATCCCTCTGACATGGCGTGATAGCTTCTCCGTGTCATGCCCAGGCCATTGAGACGAACCTGATACGGAAGTCGAGTGGGGGGCTCACCTACATCGCCGAGTGGAAGGGGGGACTATTAGAGCACAAGATGGGCCACCTCACCTGCTTTGCGGGGGGCATGTTCGCCCTAGGGGCCGATGGAGCCCCCAACGACAAGACTGGCCACCAGATGGAACTGGCGGCTGAGATCGCACGCACGTGCCATGAGTCTTACACTCGCACCGGTGAGTCCAGTCGCAAACCACCGCTGCCCCCTACCTGCCACATGATGGGTCTTCCATACTTGTATGTGTCCAGGCTCCCCCACATCCCTGACCAGGATAAATGCTTAGACTTGGGGTGTTAATCAGTATGCGTGCTTGACCATTTTTGTGTTCTCATGTAAACGTTTGACGTCATCTTCCATTACTGAAGTACAGTTCCAATACTAAGAACAGAAGTACGGTGGGCGATAAAAATCTCCAGATGTCGTTCTTGCCCCGCCCCGAGTATCAAGGATGCATCGGTTGCATGTTTGCCAAGGAGAACAGTCCCATGATTCATTGCTTCCCAAGTTCATTTTTAGGAGGAAAGTTCACAAGAGCAGTCTTGCCAAGAACACAAGTACATTCTTTGCGTTCTTGATATTGATAAACACCCCTTGATAAGTGCTTAGACCAGCATAAGTACTTCCTGTAAGATTCAGGAAGTCCCACCTCTCTCGTTACAACCTGAACCAATAAGCAAAAAAAAAAAAAGCCTACACACTAAATTGAATGAACCAGAAGACGCAGTATCTGACACATGTGTAGAAAGTACCGGATTAATTTTGCCTGCTGTGTCGTCCTCGGACCGGCTGCTTCTGTCGTGCATCATCCCAGCAGGAATGTTTTAGCTGTTTTCCCCGAGTCGCTAAAGCACCTGCACTAGCAGTAACAGCATCAGGATTTCACATAACGGTTCCCGAATTCGGCCAAGACAAATAGCCTTGAAGATGATGAGGCTTGAGCCAAGGAGGTCAGCAAATGAGGCATGCCCTCAGTGAGGCACCCCCTGGTGGAAGATGGATGGTGGGCACAGGATGCAGGTGGGCTCCCCATGCCCCCATAGGAGCGGCGAGCAAGCTGCCGCGGCGCCCTGCGTGAGGTGCTGGTCTGCCTGGAAGGTTCAGGCCGGGGACACCAGTGAGTAATGCAATCCCTCTACCCCCCGGAAGAGCAGTAACACCTGGTCTCCGTGGAGGGGGGGAGAGCTCGTAAATAAAACGCAGGAGCTCTGAGCCTTAAATCCCCCATTAACGCACGGCTGTTCAGCTCCGACACCACCTCCAAATGTTAATTCATTGTCCCCTTGTGAGCCAAAGGGGAGGCGAGGCGAGGTGGGGTTAATGCAGACTTCTGTCTCCCCAGGGCTGAAGCTGGGCCCCGAAGCCTTCCGTTTCGATGGCGGCGTGGAAGCCATTGCCACGCGGCAGAACGAGAAGTACTACATCCTGCGGCCTGAGGTGATCGAGACCTACATGTACATGTGGCGCTTCACCCACGACCCCAAGTACAGGGAATGGGGCTGGGAGGCTGTACAGGTGAGCGATGCAGTAGCAGCCAGGTACCTCTGGGGGGCGCTGTAGGTCCCTTAATTTCCCATCTGGCTTAGTGCCCTCATTGGTAGATGGATCGATAGATGGTCACTGCGGTTGGCTTCTATAAGCCAGTCAGAACCGGTGAGGTTACCAGTGGGGAGTTGGCAGTATGAAGTCACTCCAGTGGGTGCTCCTGAAGTGTCTTCTGATGCTGTGCCCCAGAGGCATTCCCCTGCTCTCTCCTCCACTCACTCTCTCCCTTCTCACCCCCCCCCTCCCCCGCAGGCCCTGGAGCAGCACTGCAAGGTGGAGGGGGGCTACAGCGGCGTGCGCGATGTGTACAGCAGCCGGCCAAGCCACGACGACGTGCAGCAGAGCTTCTTCCTGGCAGAGACACTCAAGTAAGCATATACATCAGCCCCCCCCCCGCCTGCCAGCTTCTGTCCCACCTTGTTGCCATGGCAATGGTCCATCCCATGGGGTGGTACTGCATTAGTTTCTCAGAATAGTCCAAAGGAGCCCCAGTGTCTCTTTTCTCGAACCTCAAGACACCTCAGGGAATCAGCACTTCAGAGGGAAAAGTACCGTCCCTGGGTGATCGGCCGGTTCTGCTCTGTGTGTGTGTGCCTGTCTGTTTGTGTGTGTCTGTCTGTGTGTCTGTCTGTGGACCCTTTGGCGCCTCCATTAATGTGGCTAACCACCCCCACCCCAGAGTGTTTTGATGTCAGCCTTGGCCTGGCCCAGACACAGGCTCAGTGTGACACTAAGATCAGTGTGGGAACGAGGAGGGTGTGTATACAGAGGTGGCAGGTGCTGCCATTAGTGTGCCGTCTGTGGGCTCGAACTTTCAGGAATCAACTCCAGTTATGTGCGGTTTGGATAGAGGCTTGAAGCCACAGTACATCAGCCTGACGGGGCGGGTCCAAACCCGCGTGTCGGTCACCAGAGCCGAGTGCAGTGGGCCCGGCGTAGTCACTAAGGGCAGCGCCACGCCTGACTCTCACTTCCTGAGCAGTATATTGCCCTCCGTTGTTCCTTCCACGGCCTCCCAAACCCACTTGCTAGTGTATCGCTTTGTCTACCATGGCGATTGGTGAGTCTGGCACTGATCCAGTCTTGTCATTGAGGAAGTCCCGCTCCCCTACGCGGACACTGCTGCTCTCAGAAACCCACTTCCCTGCTAATGCATGCCCCAGGCCCGCTCCGTAGGTCCTACCCAACACCCTGTCCTCATTCCCTCCCAGGAACTGGAGGGAGAGGGAGCGTGGCGCTTCCTGCACGGGTTTCACCTGCTAGTAACGGACACAGAGGGGTGGGGAATACCTGAGTGTGAGTCTTGGGCAGTTTTATTCTACATCCAGTATTTACCGGAAGCCGTCCCAAATTTACCTCTCAAGTCTTCCAGCCACAATGGCCCCCGCCCCCCCCCCCCCCCAAAAGGGCTTTCCCGAATCTTCTCTAGGAGATCTCGCGGGGATGCTGGGTTCTCTTCATGAGGACAGGGACAAACTCAGCCGCCACCCTGTCCCTATGCAATGTGGCACTCTGGCCGTTGTGTGAAAGGTGATACTAAGGTTGTTGCAATTTTGTGGGATGTCGGCTGATGTAGTGAGGTCCTGCTCATTGAGGGGGCATTGCATCATCTCCTGAAAAAAAATAAAAATAAAAGAAACAACAACATGCTGCAAAAGGGCAGGACACATGCACAAACAGAGACATGCACATGTTTGTAACCATAATCCCAGCAATGACTACCGTAACCCCTAACCCAGCCCTAACCTTAACCATAAGTAACCAAACAAAATACAAGGCTTTCTGCATTTTTCTATTTTTTGATTGTAGTCACAGGTTTTTCTAAGAGTTTCCCCTTTATAATACCAGGTTTTTATCACATGTAAAGATACATCTCTCATGCACACAAACACACACACATCCTAGCACTTCAAGGTCCAGTTTAGCCTCTTAGTCACTAAGAGCCAATAGAGACTCGGCACACTGGGGGGGGGGGGGGAGGCATACCATGTGCTTTAGAGACGCTCATGTATCCTTCAGTTAAAGATGCAGATTTGTGACCTGAAGGTTGCCTGGTCAAGCCCCCGCAGGTGCCTGTAACGTTAAGCAAGTCAGCGCAGTAAAACACAGCTGAAAAGATGTAAGTCATTAAAAAAGAGTGTGTGGTACAGGACCTTAATCCCGCAGGGTCGCGGGGAATTTAAAGGTTATAGAGAGAGTAACAGCCACTTCTGATTGGGGTCAGCCGTGAGATGATGATGATGATGATGATGATGAGCCTGCCTTGTGGTTGGGATGAGGGACATCAAGGACAGACTTAAAAGGTTTTAGGGTCATACCCCCCACAGGGGGAGACACTAAGTGCCCCGGTGTGGTATGTGCCTCTGTACGCACAGGCTGTGCAGCAGCTCTGCTTTTATCCTGAGGCTCTGTGTGTGTTTGCGATCCCGTGTTGGCGTTCCCCATCGCTGCTACCTCCACCGCTTTCCGCTCCTTCCCCTAATAACTACGTGACTAACTTCTCCACAATGACTGTTCTTATGAAGATGTACTGAAGTCTCTGTAGCACTCGGCTACATCCCTCCCTGCTCTCCCTGACTTCCCGCACTTCCTATATTCTCACTCCCCATGTTTTCCTGCTCTCCCTATTTTTCTGCGCTCCCTGACTTCCTGCTCTCCCTATTTTCCCGCGCTCCCTGACTTCCCGCTCTCCCTATTTTCCCGCGCTCCCTGACTTCCCGCTCTCCC
>JAAGVU020000039.1:4638930-4676797 GCA_011763525.2 Mormyrus iriodes
CCCCCCAACACACCTCCCCCCAGAAACCAACGAGCCCCCCCCCCCCCCCCCCACCCACACACACACACACACACACACACACACACACACACACACACACTTAGTTAAATCCATAACACCTGAGAGTGTGCAGGTATTTTTGTTTTTGTCAACCTCGATCTACAACAGTTAGGACTTAAAAGATTTGCACTAATCAGCAGTAGAACTACCTGGTTATTCAAACAAATTACAAAGATTTAATTATATGACCTGTAAGTGAATAAACTGGAAAATTTTGGTCTTTTTAAACCAAAGACATTAGACACTTAAAGCTCGATCACGATTTTAAAAAAATCTGTCGTTCAGTGGGATCAATAGACCTCATATTTCCTGGTTTAGCAGGTGTAACCTAACCACACTGTGGGGAAAAATTAAATCCCTAACAGAGACTGTTGAGGCTGTGTGTACCTCTCTACATCTCTATGGTGACTGTGCCCTTACTGGAAATACGGGGGAGCAACGGCTGGGATTCTGCATGCCAGTAAGCGCGAGATGCTAAAACTTTTTACCCTAATTGACCTTAGACGCGCATTAGCGCATATGGGGCATTAGCAGTCTTACAGCGGAGGTATAAATAGGTATAAATAACATCCATTACAGCCTGTAATGTATCCAGAACATAAACGAAGTTTATACCCACTCCCTATTGCCAAACTGGAAGGGAAACAAAACACTGCATTGACTTCAAAAATGTTCCTATTGTATTAAGAACTGAGAAGAGGTTTGATGACACCACCAATTTCCAGCTGACTACATTAAATTATAATGGGGGAAAAATACCTACCGTGCGAACACATTTTGGACATTAAAGCCAGCAGATTTTAATCGACACGGTTGACCAGAGAGATAAATGCTGACATTTCAAGAAATAGAAATTTTGCTGCGTTTTTTGCCGTAATATGAATATCACGTCCAGATTGCACGGAATATATTTAATCTACCGTGAATAGTATAAACACAGCATATCTAGTTATGTTTTATTTAGCTGTCCCATCCATCTTCCAAAATCACTTATGCGACACGGGGTCGCAGTCGCTCGGGCCAGCATTCTCAGAAAGAGATGAAAACAGCTTTATAAATAGCGCCAAGTATAGAATACATTCTTCCAATTTTCAGACTCATCACTGTTAAATATATTATTTATTGTTATGTAAATTTTAAGTCATGTAATTTCATATCCAATTTATTATTCGGAAAGATTAATTAAGTAGCTTACTTATACTGACAAAACATTCATATAAAAATGCCGTCCCACACTTTAACTGCTGTATGCGCAGCACAGCAAACCAGTTTCTAGGACTGCAGGACGCTGTTAATGATAATTTGGATTAAAGTTACGTACAAATGTATTCCAATTTAAGCGTTATAGAGAATAAAATAGGCTTACTATATAAATGGTATTTTAAGATAACCGCATCTATAGCAAATTTCCCCAAATAATTACATTACATGTTGCACACTTGAAAAATTATACTGAGTAATAACATTATTAAAATCGCGTGATCCATTCAGTCAACAGCTAAATCAAAGCGAAAGTTTAATTAAGAGCGCAGCCAAAATTAAAACCGCGCCCTACGGGATGGAGTTTGACGCATGAGTAAGTCTCAAGCTAAAATTGTCTATTTTGCCACCGTTCTGTGAAAAAATGCTTTACTCGAGTAATGTATTTTAAAATGTCAATGCATTAGGCCTGTTTTTCCTGACTTTAGATTGTCCGCGTTCTTCGCCGGTTAATTAATGTTAAGCGAGTGTTACTTTGGCGATTACAAAATTTCATCTGTTAAGATTGGTGTGAGAATATAGACGTGCAAACAGCACATTCTCCAACCTTAATTTTTTACTTTTCGGCTCCAAAATATCCTGTCCACTTATACAAACATTTGTTCGGGTCAAGCAACGATGAAAGTCCACGCGTTTGACAAGGAAAATCCATCCATCCATCTATCTATAACCGCTTATTCCATATGGGTCGCGGGGGTTCCGGAGCCTATCCCGGAGGCTGCGGGCGCAAGGCAGGGAACAACCCAGGATGGGGTGCCAACCCACCGCTGGGCACACTCACACACGCGGGCAGTTTGGCAACTCCAATCGGCCTCGGCATGTTTTTAGACTGTGGGGGGAAACCGGAGTACCCGGTGGAGAACATGCAAACTCCACACACATGGAACCCGGGCGGAGACGTGAACCCTGATCCCAGACGTGTGGGGCAACAGTGCTAACCACTGCACCACCGTGCCGCCCTTTGATAAGGAAAATCTCTTTTTAAAATATGAAACGTTGTTATCAGTGCTGTGGAAGTTACTCACAAAAGTAACCCATTATACACAGAGGTGGAAAGTTCACGTCCAGAAAGTACAGATACAGAACAAGGTTTTAAGTTGAGTATGAGGAATCAGTCACAGAGTACTCAACAATCTGTTATTTTTTGTGCCGTATATTTAATTATACATGTCAATCTATTGTTCAATAAATACAACAATAATTAAATATGTCAATATATCGTTCAATTTATTTTTGCGAAACTTATTTCAATTTATGTTCCACAATTTATTGACATATTTGATCAATGATATATTATAAAATTTATTGAAGGATAAATTACAAGATCGAATGCAAGACAGATTCTATTTAGCTGTAATTATTTTTTATTGTTTTTTTTTCTCAAGGATTAATAACGGCCACGATCTCACTCATGTATGTGATCGCTTAGGTTCACGTGAACATGACCGCGGCGACTTTGTGTGTGAGGATGTCATGCCTCGCAGCTGGGAATCGAATCACTCTCACTCTATGGTGATATGTAGGCCTGTGCATGTTCTGCCCTGTGAAGCAGACTCGCCTCCAGTGACATGCAGTCAGCTTGACTGGCTTATCTCTAAATTGCCCGTAGTAAGTATGTGTGTATGTGCAAAGGCGCACACGACAATCGGGAACACAAATAGTATCAACAGTAACACACACAGGGGTGTGTGCGGTTCTCCCTGCAGGCTGCTGAGCTGTTACTGGGCTCGGCTATGCGGAGCCATTTCGCTGGCGCTACAATACGCTATATGAGAAATATGCTAAATCAAATTTAACGTTTTATGGTTTAGGGCCAAGACAAAGTTTCTTTTTTGGGGGGGGGGGGCAGTATGATTAAAACGTCATCTTGGTTCAGACTGCTTTACTTCATAGATAATTTAAAAAGTTCTCAAGCGCACCGTTAAGAGAAACTGTCAGATGACCCGAAACTCTTATTCTGCAGCGATCTCTGAGGGGCGTGGTCTTTGCGATGTATCTGACCAATAACAGATGGCTATGCCTATAACCCCACCCACCTCCAGTCAAACGGAGTACGAGGCGCTTTCTGACATCTGTACAAAGACACCAATAAACACAGCCCTTTACGATAGGTCTAGTCAAATTGATGAAAACGACGCGATTTTTCGTTTTGCATTTTCCGTCTTAAATCAAAAAACGAATTATACTGACGTGCACGGGCCATGTGCCCTGTCATGTATTAGGCTCCAGGCCCCCCGTGACCCTGACCGGAATAAGTAGGTGGATGGATGTGTGCAGAGGACCTTAAATACGCGAAAAGACCGCACGGGGGCGGTATGATACCAGCTTACGTCTGTATAAAATTGATATTCCTTAGTTATTTCGTGTGCGTGTTTGGAAGTCGTTATTTTAAAATATTAAGACACCGCACAGTCGTAATGGTATATGTGTATGTGATCCATTAGCCTACAATTTGAATATATCAGAAAAATTCGAAGAATGTCGGTTTCAGAAATGATAGGGATATCAATCGATGATTCTGTTTCTCAGTAAAATCTTGTTGGCCTGAAACGTTTTATGGTACTGAATGAGAATACCGGGCATCACCGATAGGGCCGATCCGGGGGACTCCCCCGTCGGGGCCTTATTACACCCTTCATGCAGTTAAAAACGCCGCGAGCGATATGAAGACGCGTTCTGCTTGATTTTAGACACAGACTGTAATGACATTGCAGCAGACTCCTGGCTTTGTAGTTACAGTTGTGCTGCATTGAAGTTCTTTAACGGATCGATTGGGATTTGCTGTTAAGATGTTTTCTGGTCATTTTCGTTCCTATTTGCAAAGGCTGTTGTGATGTCCTCTTCATTATATATTTTCTCCCGCGAGCGCCAGTATACTGACTCTTATATACCAACGCAAAGGAATCTCTTTCATTCTCCAAAACTACTGGACGAACTTGAAATGTTATCTTATAGAAATCTTCCAAGAATATGATCCTGTTTGTGTGGTGATTGCAATTCAGCCTCGTTACATAACACAATTTGGACATCTCTGGATTTGCATGAATGCCCCTTTTTTACTCTCTCCATAGTAGCCTACCTATTTACTATGTCCTGGTTTTAAAAACGCTTGGACCAAAAAGACACCATTAAACTAAACTTATACCATTTAAATCACATTTCCTGTTTAATCGCTTTCTACAATACACTGGAAAGAAATACATTCTTACAGCCTACAGACATGAGTGTGCTTTGATCTGTCAATGTCACAACAGCCAGCCTTCGGCGCTGCGGGTCTTTGAGCAATAAACTGCGAGGGAACGTCAAACGCATCAGCAAAACGATCTGTTCTGTTGCACGAAGTAAAATTATTACATTAGAAACCAACATTCTATTCCTGATTTTTAGGTCGATCTTGCACGGCAGTAAATTAGAATATTCCGAAACCAGGCCGTTTGGTACCATTTGAACGAGCCTTTTAAATATCGTTGTCTTTACTGAACGCAGTCGCTCCAGGAAATAATAACTGAATTAATATTTCAGCTGTCATGGGGAATGTGCACGGTAGAATACTTCTCCGATTAAATGTTCAATGAAGGTCGGATATGATTAAAGATTAGATTGTAAATAATCGGTTATGTCAGTCATATTTAGAATTGTGTTGATAAGTTATGAAATCTCGAAAGTAATTATAAGAGTTTCTAATTATTGGATTACTGTGAAGGCCACAGAGATAAAATAAAATTGGAGACTGGATACCATATAAAAATCAGATGTGACGTTTCCTTAAATGGCTTTTATTGGAAGCTCGATTTACAGGAGTCAGGTCGCTTTTTCTCTCCTCATTTCAGTTTGAAACACCCTTGTCAATGTACTGGGTGGGGGGGGGGTATCCGTCTTCACACGGGCTACCTTCTCAACCAGTAGAGGGCGCTCTACTTAGCCATGTCAATACGAAATCGGTAACCGTCTAATCTGAGTAACTGTAACGCACAGCTGCAGGATAGATAAGGATTTCGGAGGCATTATGGTGGATTATTGGGCGCTCGCATTTTGCTAAATAATGTGGCAGCTTAATGGGGGGGTGTCACTTGTTAAACCGAATATGAGCAGTCAACGGCGCGCGACGCAGGCATAGTAAGGGAGATCTGTGTATTATGTTAAAACAAGTGTTGCATTAAAGTTGACCTGTGATATTAACCTCGGGAATTAATGGGAAAACCTGTGCGCCTGTTTTCATCTTAACTGAAAATCCCACTAGATATTGCTGCTGTTTTTTTTTTGGACTATTTTCTGCGTGAAACCGAACTCCAATGAATTTTCAGCCCTAATCCACACTGCCCCCACCCCACTTTGCCTTTGTCACAGTATCTCTGGATGCGCAAAGGCCAAAGGGTTTGCGTTTCTAGATGCGTGAAGCTTCTGGTGTAGAGACACAGTCCCTGCTCCCTGCGAACTGCTGTTTAATAACACATAGTGCTAGGCATCTCCTCAGTGCTGAAATTGTTTGAAGTGTTTCTGCCCCCCAGCCCTGCAGACCTTTGCTGTTAGCAGAAATGCTCTGAGCAGTGAACAGGCATGGGGTCCCTGTGACAGGGCTACAGACAAGCGTCTGTCCATCAATTGAATAAACTGCACTGAGATCAGGGCTTGTGTCTCTGCAGAGTCCAGGCCCTGCTGCCGTTACGTTAAGAGGCGCGTTTCTGTTATTGTCCTCTTTTCACCGATACCTTCTATTTGAGGCCGCTGTGTGTATATTTAAACACAGAATGCAGTTTGTCTCCACAGCTTCCCTTCCACACGTACAGAGCAGCAGGGAAGTTTGCGAGGCACCACACACATTTCCCGGCTGAAATTCCTTGGTTTTCAGTGGGTAAACCCAGCATTCCTGCCTAATTTGTCTACTTTAATCATTTGTGTATTTTGCAGTGTGAGAATTAATTGATTGATTGATTGATTGATTCCTTCCATCCAAGGGACAGTGTATGGCTCAGTGGGCTAAGCCTCCAGGTCTTTGATTGGAAGGTCGCTGGTTCCAGCCCAGCCTTAGCAGATTAGTCACGTCTGTGATCCCTTGAGCAAGACCCTTTACCCCCAGTTCCATGGGTGCCACTATAGGTAGCTGCCCTTTGCTACCAAGCTTGCTCTGACCTGTATTTGTGTCACGGAGAGCAAGATGGGGTAGGTGAAAAGAGAATTTCCCCTTGGGGATTAATGAAGTATCATCATTTTATCCATCTATTGCCACAGTTGCTTGTCCACCCCCAGTAAATCTGGTCACAGGAGCTCTGGAAACATGGAGTCGTCTCACGCTTACAAAAATGCAGTCGATCTAATTAGCATCTGCCCACAGGGGGCAGGAAATGGTTCTCGCATCAAATGAGCCTGTTTAGATTTTGGATGGGATGAGAAACTGCGACCAGTGGTTGTGCTGCTTCGTATGCGACCTTGGACCTTCACGGTCTTTTTTTAAACGGAGCGGAGAGGGGCATCATTTTAATTAGCTTTGGGAAGTCATCGTCAGATAAAAACACTTCTGCTCTTGTTTTTGTAAAGTGGTTTATTTTTTAACACATACTCCCTCAGTATTTTAATTAAAAAGCTTTGTGGCGCATGAACCAGCTGTGAGATCAGGCTAATTCTGAAGCTTGATCCTAAACCTGATTGCAAATGCAGCCATAATTACACCCAGGCTGTCTAAGACTCTGCATTGCAGATCAGGCTAGTGTGTAGGGGCTCATTTCTGTTCAAATTCACCCTGAAATGAGCTAGTAAGCAATGGACTGACTGAAATCAGTTCATTATAACACTACGGGATCTGCTGTAGGGAAGTCCACACAGTGTGTAGGTCTTTTGGAGATGTAAGTCTGTACCACTATAGTCAACAGAAACAAACACCTCATTTGAATGAAGACACAATTCTCATTCTGAGAAATCAGCACCAAAACAAGCATACACTATATGGACAAAAGTATTGGGACACTTAATCATTTCATTCATTCAATCATTCAAGGTGTTTCATTCAGACCCATTGCCACAGGTGTATAAAATCAAGCACCTAGCCATGCAGTTGGGTTTACAATCATTTGTGAATGAATGGGCCGTTCTAAAGAGCTCTGAATTCAAGCGTGGTACTTGTCATAGGATGTCACCTTTGCAATAAGTCAGTTCGTGAAATTTCTTCCCTGCTAGATATTCCACAGTCAACTGTAAGTGATATTATTGCAAAGTGGAAGCCTTTAGGAACAACAGAAACTACCAAAAAAGTGGCAGACCACATAAAGTAACAGACCGGGGTAAAAGTTGCCAATGCTCTGTGGATTGAGTAACTGCAGAGTTCCAAACTTCCTCTGGCATTAACCCCAGCACAAAAACTGCGCGCCAGGAGCTTCATGGAATGGGCTTCCATGGCCAAGTAGCTGCATGCAAGCCTCACATTACAAAGTGCAATGCCAAGTGTCCAATGGAGCAGTGTAAAGCACGCTGCCACTGGATTCTGGAGCAGTGAAAACGTGTTCTTTGGAATGACGAATCACGCTTCTCTGTCTGGCAGTCTGATGGATGAGGCTGTATTTGGCAGATGCCAGAAGAATGTTACCTGGCTGACTGTATTGTGTCAACTGTAAAGATTGGTGGAGGAGGGATAAAGGTATGGGGTTGTTTCTGGGGGGTTGGGCTAGGCCCCTTAGTTCCAGTGAAGGGAACTCTTAATTCTTCAGCATACCAAGACATTTTGGACAATTCTATGCTTCCAGCTTTGTGGGAGTAGTTTGGGGAAGGCCCTTTTCTGTTCCTGCATGACTGTGCCCCAGTGCACAAAGCAAGGTCCATAAAGACATGGTTGGGTGAGTTTGGTGTGGAAGAACTTGACTGGCCCACACAGAGCCCTGACCTCAACCCCATCAAACACCTTTGGGATGAACTAGAACGGAGATTGCGAGCCAGGCCTTCACGTCCAACGTCAGTGCCTGACCTCACAAATGCTCTTCTGGATGAATGGGCAAAAATTCTCACAGACACACTCCAAAACCTTGTGGAAAGCCTCCCAGAAGAGCTGAAGCTGTTATAGCCGCAAAGGGGGGGATCAACTCCACATTGATACCTATGGATTTAGAATGGGATGTCATAAAAGTTCCTGTAGGTGTAATGGCCAGGTGTCCCAGTACCTTTGTCTATATAGTGTATGCACAGAGCAGCAGACATGTGCCTTGGTTACATGATGACAGAGAGAGTCAAGTCACAGCTGAAATGCAGGTTGTAACAGCGTAGACCTGAGAGAACATGAGAGCAACAGGTTGTACTGAAGGTCGGAGAGGAGCAGCCTGTCTCTCATACAGTGACCCGAGATCTGTTGGTAGCTCAGCCCTTAAAACAAGATACATTTCCACCTTTCTTTAAGCCTCCAAATTTTCCTGATTTTCCTATAGACGTAAGTACGTTTCATAAAAATAACAAAACCGAACACTCAGCTTTGTTTGATTGTGGAGATCCCTCTCCGTTGGCACATTCTGGATATCTTTCCTCCTGAGATGGATGCGCTCCAAATACTGCTGTACGAGAGGAATTAGAGACTCTTACAGTCATAATGTGACATGCTATAGTAGAAAGGAACGTGTAAGTCACTCTGCAATATAGCCATCCATCCACTCATCAGTGCAGTGAACCTGGACCCTGTCCCAGGGCAGAACCTGGAAGGGATGGTTCTGTTTTCATCCAAGCATCTTCTAACCACTTATCCTGGTCAGGGTGCCCTGGAGTCCATCCCAGGCAGCATTGCAGGGGATGTACATATACATATACTTTAGAGATCTGGCCATTTAGCTTAACTCCATGTCTTGGAGAGATTATGTAAACTCCATGCACACAGCTGAGGTTAGATTCAAACCTCCATACCCTGTTACCCACTGAACCAAGCTGCTGTCCCAATTTGGATATGTTGTCTAACAGAATTCTTCTGGTGCTTCTGTGTATTTTCTTACTTTCAACATTTGTACATTTACTATACCATTCAGCTGTTGTTTTTTGTGGTTTTATACCATTAATGCACTTAAGATTCTTTTCACAAAACTGTTTAATTTTATAAATGAAATGATTTCATAAATGAAACTGGATGCTTATATGTAAGGGATTTGACGATATTAGGAAGAGCAAGCTTTTGTCTTGTTGTGTCTTGCTGACCGTTGGGTGCTGGTTCATAGACTCTCTGTGTGTTTTCTGAATTGCGGGCTATCTTTGAGTGCCCCTGAACAGATAATGACATATATGCATGCGTACTTGCACCCATGTATGTTTTGGAAATAAATAGTTGCTTCAATTCTTTTGGTAATAGCCTGTGGGATGCCCCATCAGGGATGATGTCATTTCCTCTTGAGGACAAACAAGTACATTCATCACCAACACCCAGGATGATGGATTTCTATTGTATGTTTAAATTCGTCACGATTCTACCCGACTTACAGGGTAGAAAAGTCAGGTAACACGTTTATTAGAGAGGAATAGAAGCACAGGTCCTATGAGTAAGATAGTGGCGATGTCCTGCAGGCCCACTGTATTCACGCTGCTGAGCATTGGGAGCAGAGTATTCATAGAACCAAGGCAGTCAGATACAATGTAATGTTAACCAAGAGAGACCTTTGTGTACTGTCTTAAAACCAACATAGCACTGAAGCAATCCAAGGAGTTTCATCAGACGTTACATCATTTGTATCTTATTTTAAAAAGCTGTTGTACTTTAAAGCAGGATTGATATTTAGCATTAGTGGGCTAGAGATCTGTGGAGCTGTCCAGAAGGTTGTGGGTTCTAATCCCATGGTCAGCACAGTAATTTTATCACATGACTTGTGTATAGCTCTAAGCCCCAACTTCTTTAGGGATGCTAGATGCTGGCTGACCCTGCTCTTTGACTCTCCTCAAGTGACTGCTAAATAAATGATGGAACCAGGGAGATATCACTAAAGCCATGAAGCCCCACAATGCTTTTGCAGATTTTTTTAAGAGGTGTTAATCAGGTGGTAATGACGTCGTGGACCTGGGTTATGATCCAACACCCCCTGGTTTTCCTCCTTAAGAGTGCTGGGAACGGCTGCACCTGTACCACGCTTCCAGCGAACGACGTCTCCTGTGACATTGTCCCATGCTTATCCCCTGCAAGGAGGCTCTGGGGGAGCACAGAAAGAGTGTAAAACTGTCTCCCCAAGGCACCCCGGCACACGTCACAGCGAGACAAGGCAGGAGTGAGTGGCGCCTCTGTTCTGATCCAGTGCGATATCCGAGATGGTTCAGTCTGAGCCTGGATGCCCAGGGCGTCACCAAGAGACAAACTCAGGTAACGCAAGAAATGGGTAATGGCACCATTTAAGCATAATAAATTTGTGATATTACAGGTCGTATCATTCATATTTGAAACAAATTGTCTGGGACGTTATTTCTCATTTAACTACATAATAAATATCACAAAGGCAGTATAATGATGATGTCGCTTTCGTTTTTATTGACCTGTGGCTGTTGGCTTGATGGGGTCCAGTACCATCTGTAACGTGGCTGGCCACGATATCAGCCCTTCTGACACAGCAGATCTTCCCATAGCCACACTGGCCATGGCTAATTGCTCAGAATAATCCAGCATGCTGTCAGACAATCTTCTGAGGAACCCCAGCTTTCGACAGAGGAGAGGGGAGGTGTATCCTTTGGTAACGTGCTGTTAAAACAATGTAACCCCCAGTGCCACACCCCCCAAACTCCCTCAGATGATCTGCAGGCACTTCACATATAGCTGTGCTGTTTTTTTAATTAATAAAAGCTGTTCTTCTATCATTTGAACTGGGATGGAAAAAAGTTTCCATTCTCGATGACAGTATGAATTAATCATTTGGCTCTGAGTTGTACCGTACGGCTCATAGTGGCCCAGCAGCTTAGTCTTGTGATTTTATCGAAGATCTATAGTGTCGTCTATAGCTGATAAATTATGCCCCTGGCATTCAGCAGTGCAGATACTCTTGAGCCTTGAGAGGGCCTTTTATTGGGTGACTTAGGGCATATTGGAAATGTAGACGTGATTCAAATCTCGGGGGGGTCATGGCTTATTTCACAGTCAGAAAATCTGCCCGTTTTACAGTGCGTATTTCTCTCTAGAGGAAAACCTCCTCTCCTCAGTAGAAAGTCTCTGAATTAAATGCTTTCGTTATTTTGTATTTTTGGCATTTTCATGATGGTGGAGTCTGCATGTATATAGTTTCCTGTTCCCCACAGCGTGCCCAGGGGCTGTTTAACAGAAGAAGCAAAGGTTGTCAATGAGGACAGACCCCCTGTGACAGGCGGCCACGTTGAAAGTGCAAATGGCCGAGCCTGAGCTAGAATCGGTCCAGGTGGATGCTCCTGTAAGTCACCCTGCCACCTGTGTGCTCCCCAGCCAATATTAGCTATTTTTAGACACACAGTGAATGTGGGGTCAGTCTCTATATTTGGAGGACAGACTGTTCGACTCATAATAGGGATCCGAGTCAAGATCACATTTAGCCTTCGTGTGAATTTCATACAAACATGTTATATAACCTACATGAAGAAAAACATTTTCCTTTTGTTTATTTCCTGTTTGTTTATACCAAACTCAGCTTTTTAAGGCAGTTAATTTCACTCTAATAAACGACGCCATGGGGAAATGAAATGAAATTAAATGAGCAAAAAAATTAAAGTCAAATATCATTACCACTGTGTCACACTCGATCTGTTAGCAGCTCCGTGCTTAACAAACAGACGTCACAGAGTTCAACGGAACAGGCCCACACAAGATCGGGGGAATTCAGTGAATCTCAGAGTTGGACAGCCAGCTACTAATGGTATGTAGTGTGGTGGGATACATGTTATTGCATGAAAAATATGCATATTGATCACTGTAGGACTGGAGTTGCCATGTTTGAGGTTTTAAGGTAGCTTTTGGGTGATGGTCATTCTCACACAGGGCTGGCACGGAGGGAATGTCTCAGGTCTCCCCCTGACCACCTTTATAACCAGGCCCTTCTTGTCACTGTCCTTGTCCGTGGCGTCATATGACCTGGTCACCTGACCTAAAAACAACAGAGATGGTTTGAGAAGAGTTTGACCAGAGAGTGAAAGGAAAGCGGCCAATGAGAGCTCAGCATATATGTGGGACCTTCTTCAGGACAGCTGGAAAAGCAACACAGGAGGCCACCTCATGAAACTGGTGTAGAGGAGACAGGAGGGTCAGCCAGTCCCTGGAGCAGCTGGGGTCAAGGGCCCGATGGAGATATCACTATGCCAACCACAACATTTGAACCAGCAACCTTCTGAGTCCTAACCAACAGAGTTGTCCCCCACCAACAAATATTTTTCTTTTTGTTTAATACTGTCTTGGTCACTGTATAATTCCATATATGTTATTTTATAGTTTTGATGTCTGCAATTTTTCTAAAATGTAGAGAACAGTACTAAATCTTTCTATGGGTAGGAGTGTCCAAACTTTTAACTGGTACTGTACCTCACCTTGTTTATCCTGATAACACCCATTCGGGTCCTCCCTATTCAGCAGCCATTGCTTAGCAACTCACATCAGAGCATAACACATTAAAAAAATAATTACCCACCAAGGGGCAGCGCTGAGTCCTTTGTGATGGCCTTTCCAACACGTGTGATGCGGTCTGTGCATATCACAGCATGACTGCATTTGCAATTAGCGATAAGAGTCATTTGCTTCCATTATAACAAACAAATAGCTGAAAAATCTTTCTTCCCCACAGATTGTATTAAGCTATAACTGCTGTCATTAATGTGGAACATTGCTTCTTTATCCTACAGAGGATTGTTTTGTAAACAAAAAGGCAATAAGTCATGTCCTGCTTGATAAATAATGACATTTTCGGTTCAGGGTAATCTTTTCTCAGGGTATTCCATAGATGAAACAAACTTCTTTTAACTCTATCACCAACTGTATTTGAATAATTAAAGATAAATTTTCTTCATTTAATCTATCTTTGGTGCACAAATTGAAGCAGATGGTTGCAACCCAGGCATAATGTCTTACTGGTTTAAAAGTTATGTTTTATGACCCTGCATCGAACCAGACAAAGTGAGACCAGTAACAGACTTTGCAGAACACATGGTGAAGTAGTGGCCAGTATATGAAGCATCTTGCGTATTTTCATCATTATGCAGTGAACTTCAGGCTGTGGCACTGCCTTGGTGTAAGCTGATATCATGGGTAATGTAAGTGTTAGATGTAGTGAGATGGTCACCCATAAACACTTCCTCCCTTGTTAAATCGCCTTACAGAAAGTGCAAACCAAAATAGGCATCTGTGTGCAAATTTCAGAAAACATGCATGAGTTCGTTAGCTGTAGCACGGCTCATAACGTACCCTGTGTCTTGCCAAAACTCCAACGTGTTATAGAATATATATGACATAATTAATGTGAAGGTCTCAGTGTGGCTACTGTCCAGATTCCTTACGCATAAATCATACATCCTGTTCAGCATAAATGATTGAAAGATGAATGAATCTTTGTGATGTTGTGTGGTCTGTTGCTTTGTGATTCTAATTCTGATTCTAATTCTAATTATCTACTGTAAACCGAAAAGGGGGAAATGGCATCGCCCTCCGATAAGCTGCTCTGATCAGGGGGTGCCAGCACATTCCGCAGACCTGCTCACGTTGTCTGGTGCTGCAGGGAAAAACACCATCGCTCCCCCTCCTGGGGGTTCCCCACAGACATGCCAGCTGCCTGCTTTTTAGGTGAAGGGGTGCATTACACTTAATACAATCCTAATCCTACCCTCATTGCCTAGGTCCTGTGTTTCTATTCTGGATGAATGAGCTGTCAAATTATCCTGTGACTGGGGGGTGGAAGTCATCCACTTATATATAGCAAATATATCTATGTAACTGTGTCCATGCTATGTGTTCTGTAGTGCATATATTTATATATGCACAGTGGCTTTGTCCTGGATAAGTGGACATGCAAATGGATGGATATATTATATATTTGTATATATTTGCTTGCACACTTCTCATGCAGCTTCCAGGGGCACCGCTAGAGATTTTAGGCCCCCAATCCAATTATGTTCCAGATTTTTTTAGGGGCCCTGAATCGCCCTAACTTTTCCCCCCTTTACAGCGCCCCTGTCAGCACCCATACTTTACAAATGAGATATTTTTTTCCATATTCTCCATCACTCCATGCTTATAGGTCACTATTTATTCACTCGCTGCTTTTGGACATGGTCCATTTCTTCCTGTGGTACTGAATACTAGGCATGGTGTCAAAACTGCATGGTCCACTGGTGACAATAGGACTGACGGGAGGCTGTCCTGCTTCTTTTGGCCCAGATCTGAGGCAGTCCCAGAGGGCCCACTAATGTAACAGCCCTGCCCCCACATCCCTGGATGCAGTTCCACAAGAGGGACCTCAGTCAACACTACGTGATATATTATTCATCTGCACTGACTTAAATGAGGATGTGTCCTATATACAAATCATTCCAAAGAGTGCGCTTCATTACGCAGTATCTATACACAATATAATCTGACCCTACATAGACTACATTACCCACAATGCATTCTTCCGCCAAGGGACAGCCTTCCTTTGTTTCACTACTTTATTTCACCTCTTGTCACGCCCTTTTCTGCATCCTCACCTTCCTTCCTTGTTCTTCGTGCCCTAGTGTTATCTGGGATTTAAAGTACTTAGATATGTAGCCTATTTTCAGTTATGTTTGGGCTCTGAACTCCTCTGCTAATGATACAAGTCATTTTAACTTATGCAGCAGTCAGCGTAAGGACAATGGGATAGGGCATTTAAACCTCAGAGGGAAACTAAGATCAAATTGACTGGAAAAGAAAGAGTCTTTGCTTGTGCTTGGAATGCCTCACATAGAGCTGATAATGTCACTGTTATATTTACACACAATAGACATTTAAGCTGGTTTTAAGCTAGTTGAGAGCCAGCAGACTAAAGCAAAGATATAATGCAGCTCATGGTGGTTCCATGAATAGCACATTGTCTCCAGAGCTACAGGGTTTTGGGAGGGGCACTGCTAGACATTTTGGACCCCATAAAAGCATACAATAATGGGCCCTCAACCCAGACTAATCCAATTATGTGCCAAATATTTTAGGGGCCCTGACACTCAGGGGCCCTTGAAATCATCCTAACACCCCCTCCCATTAGAGCACTACTGGGTTGTGGATTGAGGTCCCACCTCTGACTGCTGAGTTTGTGTGTTCTCCCTGTTTTTCCTCAGTTTTCCTCTGGATAATATTCCACTAATGACATGGGGGGGGGGGTACTCTGGGGTCCCCCGGTACCCCAAACACATGTGGTCCGCTGAGCGGGTGTCTCAGAATTACCCACATGTACCCTGTGATCAGCTGGAATCCCACAAGGCGTATCGCCCTCGGCTTTATGTTGTATTCTCCCATGGATAGGCGCTATGACAATGTACTGGATAATGGCAAGTTGTGTGATGGTAATGTCACTCCTTAATGTCACAAAGAGTGGGAGCAACAGCCACCTGCAAGGTAAATCTCTTCCCTGATGTGTCAGGTACAGATGCCATTTAAAGCGCAGGGGCATCCAGTAATTAGGGGCTTCAATAAATTTCAATATACTTGTTTTATTAAGGTTTTAGTGTTGCTAGTTGCCAATGAGTGACTCAATCAGATGATACACCCTGCCCCAGGTGCCCCATCCACCCCCACCCAGGAATAGGGTGAAATTGGGTGGTGAAGTTTGCCTTGGGGAAATCACAAGTAGCCCAGGGGCTTCTGACCATGTTAATGTACAATATCTGACTTGTGGTTCACGTTGCAGAGCACAGATGGATAAGTGGGATTGCTAATTGGCTCTTTTGCACAATTTCACAAATTCACTTTTTGTTCTACAGTCTAGATGAGTTTTCATTCCAGCAGAATTGGGGTAAAGAGGTGAATCTGCAACTAAACTGCAGATTAGACTGAGTCGTTAAAATGCTTTTAGCTCCCATAGAGCATTTTCTGCTACATTAATTAATGCATGATTGATGAAGCCTGAAAACGAATACAATATTTGTCCAAGGAATCACTTCAACGATATACATCTTTAGTAATATGTCTACACATATTACTAGACATCCATCTAGCACAGGACACACTAAAATATTTTATTTCTCTTTTTGTATCATATTGTAATTGAATCATTGTATCTCATAAACATATTGGATACTGCCGAGCCTGATATATTGATCGGATAAACCATCTCTGCAGGAGATGTTTGCGACAGGTGTAAACATGAAAAAAAACCTGCATGGCGTCATGTGTTATTTTTAAGCACAGGAGATAAAACAAGCGAGGACGACTGTGAGGGAAAAGAAGCGTGGAGCGAAGCGGAAGTGACGTAACGGGCGGTAATGTAAACTGTCAAGGATCCATGGTAACAGAGCGTGCGGCAGTGCAGCAGCCAGCAGCCCGACTCGCGCTCCACAGAGCCGAAAGAGCCGCTGTTCGCAGCTCGCCTTTTCTGGCCCGAACAGCGATTAAATGCAGCCCGTCTGCAAGCTTCGCGCCGCCCGTGCTTTTCTTTAGGCAGTCGCATAGGCTGGATGACTTTTTGAAGCTGGCCGATGGATTAGTGTATTTTTAATTTTTTTGCTAATTTCAGTTTGTATTTTTAGTTAAAGGACTCTGGTTGCCAAAAGAATACTTTCGGTGTGTTATGCACGTTTTTAAAGGTACCATTGTGAAAACACACTGGTGTATAAATTGCAGCCGCAAGAATAAACATTATGGCTTGCTATTATCGTACCGTGGGGTCGAGGACATAAAAGTCTGATCTCTCTGGTCACGGTATAATTTAGATGATATTCGGTCTAATCTAGGTATTTCATTGGGTTTAATTCAGCTCCGCGCAAAAAAAAAATGTCTTATTTACATACCAGTCGGTTTTCTTGATGCGTTTTGCTCTCACGGGCTATTGAGAGAAGAGCATTAT
Organism: Mormyrus iriodes; assembly: GCA_011763525.2. Taxonomy (NCBI): domain Eukaryota; kingdom Metazoa; phylum Chordata; class Actinopteri; order Osteoglossiformes; family Mormyridae; genus Mormyrus; species Mormyrus iriodes. Next base: position 4,656,207 of record JAAGVU020000039.1, read on the forward strand.
TTGCCAAAATCCCTTTGCCGGTTTCTCAGCGGCTTGTACGTCCGTTCTGATAAAATCATACAGAAAGAGCGTTTGAAGGATCGTGAAGATGGCGACAGGAGCGAGTTGGCAGCAGTATTACAGCCCTGCTGGCAGCTCATCCACCGGAGCAGGGAAATACACTGCTGCTACATCGACCATGTCCTACCAGTCGGGCATCACCCTGGAATACACCCAAGATTTACACTTGAAAATGAGTAAGAAAATAGCACAGCTCACGAAGGTAAGTGGCGATTGCCCACGCTTGCAGCGCGAAAGCCACGGCTATGTTATGAATGAATCTCCTTGCAGGCAGGCTCATCGGTACAGTAGCCGCGACGGAGCTGCTGTCGCTCCCGCACATGTTACTGCAAATGAAGCGCATGGCATCGGACGTGGCAATGCGCTTTTCCCGAAGACCCTCCCGGTCCAATGGAAGGGGCCCCTTATACATACAGCTCTGGAGACCGGCTCTAGGTCATGACTTCAAAACAGTCCATGGACCTTCGATTTTTGACCCTCCACACCACTCAACAGAAAGACCTTTTCTATGCAGTTACGTGTCTGCCCCCCTAGACACAGCGACCAGTTTCTGTTTTGAATTGCAGGTGATCATGATTCGGCATGATTCTTGCCTACTTTTAAACGCAAGTGCGATGCAGTCCTATAACACAGACTATTCATGTATTTATGTATAAGCTGTGCGGCTGTGTGTAAATATCTAGTTGGCTGTGATGGTATCGTTAGTGCAAACAAATAGAATATATTCAGTATGACAGCAGTATTCAAATGATTGCCCCCCTCCCCAATCACACAACGTTTTGCACGGTACCTGCAGGAGGGCAGAAACACGGATTAAACATCTGGTACTTAAGTATGCCATTGGTTTAGACCGGTCCTTCAACAAATGAATAATCTGTTGAAATAGAATATATTAAATAAATATTCAGATTTAGCAAAACTGTGAAAACCGAGTTCTCTGTAAACAGAAATATCTGATATGTCCATATTGTATAATTTATTATACATATAACGTTCATTATCATATAACGTTTGTGCATTTTATTGGTCAATCGTTTTTCAGCTTCTGTGTAACTAAAACTGCCAACGCTTAAAAAAAACATAAAAGAATATCTCTGCTTCCATTTAATTGGCTTAGTTTAAAGTAAGTGAAAGGTGTTTATTCTGTTTGATGGAATTGATCTAAAGTGTAGTTACAAAGGTCAGGAATTATGTCTGAAATAAAATAAAATGAGACATTTGCATTACACTTTAGTTTGTATGGATGAACATGCAGACCGATGGAACACTGCTGGCACAGTTAATGTTTTGCCTTCTGTGGTTTATTTGGTCTAAACTCATTCAACTTATAAGCTGTTTATGCGTGAACAGCTACCCAATTATGAAAGTGATTGAAGTTCCAAACCGTATCAGTCCCACTTCTGAAATCTGACCTGTAGTAGCCTGTTTGTGTTAATGAATTAAATATGTTAATCACTACTGCCTCTCCTATGTGTGTGTTAAGTAACCTCTAGAATTCTCTCCTTAGCGTTATGACTCACTCCCTGTTTTCCTATTTATACCAGTTCACTATCTTCTGTTCAGTAACCCTCATACTGAAAGAGCTTAATGTTATCAGCTCAGTACATGTTTCTTTATTTCAGGATGTAACACCGTGAAGTGCAAACTACATCTGTTGCCAATAGTTATGTAATCAGTCAGTTTAGTGTATTATAATATACAGGCCTAGTCTATAAGTAATTATTCTAGTTAGTCTTCTGCGTATTCCACGTGAAATGGGTATCTTAAAATAACTTTCAGGCAGAACATTATATTTACACATTCTAGTTGGATGCCTTTATGTACAGTCAGGACTGGATTCTCAACTAGGGTTGCAAAGGGGCAGAAAATTTCTGGGAAATTTCCGGAAACTTCCCATGGAAAGTTTTGCAGGGGAATTTTGAAAATATTGAACTCTGCGGAATTCCGCACGAGCTGTCAGATAGAACAAAGAAAGCAAACTGTATGAATAATATAACATGGAATGTAACTTATAAGCGGTTGATGCAGATGCTTATTTTGGGGTGTTTTTGCGCTCATAATTACTCACAAGGACTTGGATGTACAATGATATCACTATTAGTGCCGTCAACATTTAAGTTCTCTGTTATAGGCTAACCTGCAGTTTTGCAAATTTCCAGTTCATTCCCGTTCATTCCCATGTGTTCCCGTTAATTCCCATGGAATTCCCATAATATTGCAACCCTATTTTGACACAAATATATGATAGTTAATGATTGCTTTAGGACATCTTATGGTAAAATATACAAGTGTATATTAAGGGTGAAATACAAGTTGGTGCACCCAACACTCTGGCTTAATAATCAGATGTAGTCCCACAGTGGAGTTAAACAGATGCAATACAGATCCAATATCTAATGTGAGAATTATCTGGACGGTCTTAAAATGAATTTTCTTCTGCCCAAATCTTGGTGATCGGCAGCATTATCGAGAAGTAATATTGTTATATTTTGAACGGATACTTCAGACCTGAAACCTTCTTAAAGAAGTTCTCACCGTTGCCTTTTCTTCATCGGATGTGATTCTGCGACCTTTGAATACACATTTAAGCAATGAGATTTGCTAGGGACAGTGAGGGCACACAGTGGGGGTTTCCGCTATGTGACAAGTGTCTTATTAAACTAACCAAGCTAAAATTCCTGGTTACTGTTGGCACTGATCTGCAGGATCCCTCTCGGAGTAATGAATATGTTGTATAGTGCTCCTGTGTCCATCCTCGCAACAATTCTTCATTAATGGCCCCAGTAAGAACTTAATTTACTGCAAATAATCACTTTCATTAGACGTTGTGCACTGATCGTTCGCAGGGAGTGCCCTGTGAGCCATTTCCCCGCACGCATGGGTCTAACACAGCAAATTCTTATTGCCATATGTGTTACGTACTGTGTTTCTGGTACGGATGTGTTCATGAATATTTCCAGAGGGTTTTAAATACCTGTGTTCAGTAATTATCTGTGACCTCTGAGAGAAATTACCAAATATAAATTTCATCCTTTTAATTTTCCCCGGGTCCAGATATTGGAATATTAATATTGGCACTCTGTAAGAGAGCACGTGGCTGAAGGAGGGAGACGTGTTCATACTATCTCCACGTGACCAGGAGCTGTCCAGTAGGGGAATGTAATGGGCATCATTTCACTAAGTGAAAGGCAGTAAAGCCAGCCGGGACATCTTGGCAGGCGGGTGCACATGCTGCTCTTCTGAGCATGCCGGATGCCAGCGGTGGGCAGTGTGTCCTCTGTTAAGCCTCTGGCTCCCCGCAGGATGTGGTCCAGCAGGCTGGTATGACTGGGTCTGAGGACCAGGGTGCACGGGGTGGACTTCATGAATGGAAGAATCATGTGCAGAACTGGAGAGGTCAAAAACAGTGGAAAATTATAAATTGAATAGAATTCTATAGGAGGTTAACATGTTCTTAATCTGATTGCTTATACCATGATTGCATTTAACAATTGATGCATGTGCAATTGAGCATTAAGAGCAAATAGAAGGACTTGTTTATGACCATTAATCGAATCATCAGGCAGGATAGAGTTATGATTTTGATTGTATTGGGTAAACTTAATTTTGGGCATTGAATAATCATTGAATCACGCTATCTGAGAGAGAGAGATGTCATGTAATGAAAAAAAAAGCTGTAAATATGTCATGTTGAAACCTATACATGTAAAATTCCATCATCACCCCTTTGCCTTGGGCCAGGGGCCTGTATCATGAAACAGCCAGATAACTTGTCGGATTTAAGGTGGTCTGGGCTAAATGTAAGTGAATGAAGATAAAATCCACTTAAACTGGCGTACCTTAAATGCGACAAGTTATCCGGCTAAGCGAGAAATTCGGCTTTGTGATGCAGGCTCCAGCTTAGGTGAGCCAGGCTGTTTTGGCAGTAAGCGGAGATGCAAGGAGGATGAAAAACAATAATGTGGGGGTGAAATTTTCTGGAAAAAAAAAGCCCAGACACCTAGCATAACAACAGGCAGTGTGATAGTGACGGCTAGCCAATATGAGCGAGCTGTGATGGTGTGGAGGTGCGTCTCGGATAAAACCGGCCAGATAGTTGCTGGCAATTAGAAGGGTCTTACAGCTAAGTAGTAGGTATGTGTCAGATGTAGCTGCCTTAAAGAAGGACCGTTCAGCTTGCACTTTATAATTAATTCACTGGGTTATTTTATTTGAAGTGATGTTTGAGAGCCTTTTATATGACTGTGTATTTGTCAGGGGAGATTCATCTAAGGGACGTTTCTCAGGGATTTAGGTCCCTCTTACTTTAACCTGCTGCCTTCTGATCTTGAGCTCTGCTTAAGGCTCATGACCAAAAGGTTGCAGGTTCAACACCCGGAAAGGTACCTTCTCTTGTGGGTCATCACTCTAATCTGGTCATTGAAATATTTTTTGCTGCGGAGTGTAAGAAAATGACAGATGACTTATTTTATATTAAAAGGTCGTTAATCCAATAAACAGCAATCTGAGGTTCTACATGGTGGCTTCACTACTCCAGGCCTGTGGGTTTAAATTCCACGGTCCAAAGTTATAGTTTGCTGAATTGGCTTTTCTAAATCTCCCATGCTGTGTGTGTGTGTGTGTGTGTTTGTTTATGTGCCCTGCAGAGGGCTGGCCCTGTACTGGAGGATGAGAGGTTGGTAAATAGATGCATGGATTTTCAGGCAAACATACATGAAACTGCACTGTATCTGTTGTGTGAAGCAGAGCCCATTAGGCTGGAAATATTTGAAAGCCATTTAGTGCACCACCGGAGCTGAGTGCTTAGCTGATGTCTGCTGCCTGCTTTTTGACCCTTGACCGCAGAACGAAGTTGTTCTTGTCATTTGTAAGCTTTAGGGATGGACACTTACAAGCCTATGAATCAGATGGAACCCGTGCCTCTCCAGGACCCTCTAGATAAGATTCAGAGACTGGAGGGATCTTCTTGACAGCCTGATTCCAATATGGGAAGCATGATGGGAAGCTTTAATGTTTCATTCAAAATAAGTCAATACCTTTGCCTTCCACGGATGGACAGGGATGCTAGACATATATTTTACAAGCATGTGAAAGCCCGAAAGCTATTCAGATGCTTAAAAAAACCTGAGTGGCACACTCAGGAGGTGATCTTACCTGGCTGATTCTTGCCCTGAATGCTGCCACCTGTTTAGTGAGATTTTCACTTTTCATGAAGTTGTACTTTTGAACCCAGGATTATTTCCTTGTGGTACGGGATGACTGTAGCCTTATTTTTTTCTTATTAGCATTTTTTTGAAGCATAGCTGTGGGAAACACAGATCAAAGCCTCAGTCCCACAACGACGCACTCCCTATAATGTTGAGTAATGCAGAGAAGGCAGAGAGCTGCATGTATTTTTTATTGTGTTAAATACAGAAATTCTGCCAAGTTCCTGCTCTGGAGGCTCGTGGGGAACAAGTTTATTCCATCTCCGTAGTAACTAAACCCGTAAGCTGGTAACGCGCTGGTAGGGCTTGGCTGAGCAGGTGGGTATTTCGGCACCATTTTTTTTTTTAAACCCATAAGTGGCACATCTTGAATCCCTGGACGCCTTTACCTGAATCGTGTTACAGCCCTAAGAAAACTATTTGCCCATTTACACTGCATATTCACTGCATATCCAGTGGATTGCATTTTTATTACAACCCAATATTTATGATGTAGTTCTATAGTAAAAATGGATATGTAGATCAGGCGTATAAATGTTTTTTTATAGATATTGAGTGCCTGTGTGCATGATAGAGCTTGTTTTTGATTCGCAGTGAAGGGCGATGATGACATCACTGATGTGTCTGTCTCAGTGACGTATTCAGATTCATTCAGTGCACTAGTTCCCTGGTGTTAAACCACTCTGCACCTCTGCAATGGAAAAAATCAGACCTTTGAAAGGGTGTGTGTGGTGGGGAGGGGGCAGTCCCAGAGTGTCAGAACATTTTGCATACCCCAGTTGTGGTACATGGCTGTATCCCTGATATGTCGTCCCCGAAATCTGTCGTCAGCCAAGTTTACAAGGCCACCCAAGTGTGTTATTAGTGTGAGCCCTAATCGCACTGTTAATATTGTTCTTACTGCTTCTACCGTAAAGGCTGCCGCTTGCAAGTTCTTAGTTTTTCTGGACTCGGGCCTTGTGGTGCCACGGAGCAGATGGCGACGCCTGGAGCAGCAAGGCTTGGCCCACGGTGCATTGTGGGAGGACGGTAACGATGCATCGCTGGGGATGTGTCGCATTTACCCAGCGGACATTTGATAAGGCAGAGAAAGGGCACAGGACGCCCCATAAAATCGCGTTTTAGCATACGGCAACACTACCTCCGATGGGTGGAAGCAGAAACAGGAAAGAATAGTTCTCCTGAATGCAAATAAAGGCGATTTTACTGGGCATGTCACATGCTCTGTCCACAGGGAAACGTATTGCTAAAAGCTAAACATTATATAGGATAATTCCATACATATACAGTATAATTCTAATGCAGTAACATCTTTGGATTGGGACAGTCAAGAGCCTCCACACACATTCCTTCCAGGTGCAAAAACTTATAAATAGATATTATTTAAAGGTCTTTGCATAATGTATTGAAGGCGACAAACTTGTTCATTGCTATAATACGATCTCGATGTTACAGCAGCATCTCAGATTTCATTTAGATGGCTGTGTCTCTTAAAGTCAGTCACCCTACTTTTCTCCAAGCTTCTTGCGTTTGTAGGTTCAGTTCTTTGCACATATTTTTTGATTTTTTTTTTTTTTTGTCAAAAATGGTTCCCCAACAACACAAAGTCTTAGTTTTAGTAGTTGTAAATTAAAAGCGCAGTAAAAGCACAGTAATAATCAACGTGTCATTGCAGACGCTTACATTCAATTTAAAATTAAACTCCCTGGTCACCTGGCTCTGCTTTGATTTTTTTTTGACTGCATGTTATTTTCCAGTGAATTAAGGATTAAGGTGTTTTACTTCTGATTATAACTATTTCCATAAGAAAATGGGGTAATGGGGATGTGGGAATCACCACACATACCTGCCTTTTACTTCTGATTATAACTATTTCCAGTGCATGATTTTTTAATCAAAAACTTATGCAGTTTGCCAACAAAAAAAAAATCAATTTTCGTGCCTAGTGGCTGCACAGTTATTTTAATACACAGTCTGCTAACATAACACCAACAAATTCACGAGTCCTAAAGCATAGCAAGAGCGGGCGATTTTTATGTCCAGAATGTTGTGGGTTCAAATCCAATGGCTGAGACAGTAGTCATATCACCATTGGGCCCTTGATTAAGGCCCTTAATCCCAGTTGCTTCAGGGAAACTCGGTGACCCTGTTTTGTTATTGTCACTTGTGAGTTGCTTTGAATTAAAGAGTGTTCTAAATAAAAATGAAAGAAATTTAACAAAGTACAAATAATTAAACAAAATACTATAATTAATAAAAACAAGTAGGACTAGGCAACAAAGTACTCACTGAGGACAACGTTCTGGACAGACTGAGTAGGACTAGTCAACAAAGTACTCACTGAGGACAACGTTCTGGACAGACTGAGTAGGACTAGTCAACAAAGTACTCACTGAGGACAAAGTTCTGGATATACTGAGTAGGACTAGTCAACAAAGTACTCACTGAGGACAAAGTTCTGGATATACTGAGTAGGACTAGTCAACAAAGTACTCACTGAGGACAACGCTCTGGACAGACTGAGTAGGACTAGTCAACAAAGTACTCACTGAGGACAACGCTCTGGACAGACTGAGTAGGACTAGTCAACAAAGTACTCACTGAGGACACAGTACTGCAAAGAGTTCAGAACACAGGGAATGCTGGACAGGGCAAGGTGTGTCGTGCAAAGTACTGGACAAACAAGTACAAAACAACTGGCTAATGGAAAATGTTATCAGCAAGGAATATTGCACTTTGCGGGTTGCTCAGAGTAAAATTTGCAGGTACCATTGGAGTGCTTAGTGATGCTGTTGTGGTACTAAGATGGGGGTGTGTAGGGGGTGGGGGACTGGCACTCTGGTGGGTGTAGCTACCCATGGCAGGATCAGTCTTTAATCGCCCATGTTAGAGAGAAAAGACTGATAATGGAAATGATTTTGCCCATCATATGAAATAGAACATGCCAGCAACATAAGCTACACCTGCTGTTTAAGTTGATCGGATTGTGATAGACGGTTGTTTTCCATCTGTTTACTACGAAATCAGTCACATAGATCGGTTGGGTTATCAACATTTGCTTATCATTCTGGCTTTCTTCAGTCCAGATCTTCACATCGTGTTTCCGAAGCCGGATTGGACCACAGCCACAGCCAGCCGGCTCCGCTTGAAGCTCAGCCTATGGCACCGTGTATTTCATCTCCTTCTCACCTGAATTACATATTTCATCGTGATAAACATTTGTGCAGAAACCCAGGAAATTTTTTTGATGACTATTCCAAAAAAAATAAGAGACATTTCGGCTTCGTCAGCCCAGTGACTGCTGGCACTTTGGGAACCTCCTTGGTGTTTAAAAAGAATTGGTCATGGCCGGGTTCACTTGATTTGTGATTCTGGGGCCCTTTAGAGCATTAACGTTCTGGAAGCAAGAGAGAGAGTTCAAGAAGGGAGAGCGAGAGAGAGAGAGAGAGGAAGGGAGTTGGGGAATTGAGCATGAAAGACAGAGGGCTCAGCATGGAGCGTGATGGCGTTGATTGTAACTTTGCTGGCGTGTTGCTCTGCTCCCAAACTCCTCTGCACCTCCCTCTCCCGTGGCTAGTCTGCCAGCCCAAAGGGGGGGGGGGGGTGGAGCATCTGTCCCCTCCAGCTTTAACACCATTAACCGTAATATCTTGTAGGTGAATATATCGGTGCTATGAGATGACGGGCCACGCGTTTGACAGTTTCACCCATTTACAGATGAATATTTTACTGGCACCGTTAAGGTTAGTAACAGCTCTAATAGTAAACAGCGGCAGATCATTATTTTTGGAGCCACAACATGAGCTGCTGTCTTGCTGTGGATTTTCCAATAAATCTTTAGATCATACATTTATTTTAGCACGAATTATTATTTTAACGCATAGCTGTATGTTTTGTACAAATGCAATTAAGTTTATACAGTGTACACAGCTGGATACAGCACTGAAGCCAGTCAGCGTAAGTGTTCACGGGACCTGAAACAGATTTTCGGTCTCCATGGTACACAGTCTGTGTTGTCAGAGCTGAAACAGGCGAATAACAGAAGAATGGGTCTCGGTTTGGAGTTTGTTCTCCACCTTGTCATTAAATGGGGCACATTTCTGTTCAATCGAGCCGAACGAGTCAGGCTCAATCCCCGCCCTCCCAGGCTCTCCTCTGTTTCGCCGTGTGATGGTTTCATACATCATGCTCCCACTCGGAACGGGACGGAAAAAGCATTACCATGTGAAACAAGATAACATACATAAATAAATATCTCTCCTACCATGCTAAGTGTATGTGGGAGTAGGAGCTTCCCTAAAGCGGATTTCAGGTTAGGCTTACGCACTCCTGGAACAGCTACTGAACCAACCCTGATTATCTCATTGCCATCATATCTGAAGATGCTGTAGCCATAGGCAGTGTATTGTTGTGTGTAATTATGATATACAATTTATTCCCTTGTACATAAAAGTTCAGTCAACCCTTCCACAGCACGGGGTTAGGGACACAGCCCTCTGCAATCTGGTATGACCCCGTCCAAGTTTGTGGTCCCCTTGCTAAGCAAAGCAATGATGCGAGGGGAGTGAAAAGATACGAGAAACACAAGATACAGAGATCACTGCGAGATCACTGCGAGATCACTGCGAGATGTCTCATTAGAGGCTGCCGTGAACACACTTGGCGTTCTCCACACCGGCACTGTACATATAGTTTACGCATTTATGAGTTACTCAACTTTGTGTGTCTGTGGCTTTCGCAAGACTCCCAAAAACTCACAAAATTCCAGTTTAATCTCTTTTGCCGACCCTGCAACGTATAGAGGCAGCGATGGGGAAAGTCACGATGTAGAAGGGTCGGCTGTATACTAGAATGATCCACACCAAGCGGATTGACGATGGATGGATGGAGGGATGGATGTGCGTGCAGTTCTTTACTCTGTAAATTTAAGTTTTTTAAGTTTTGTAAAGTAACGTGATGCAGTCTGTCACCCCTCTCCTGTCACTCCTCACTCTGCTTTTAGCACTTCCGGGGGTGTCCTGAGTACCTGTACAGATACCACCTTCTCTCCGCAAGCTTTGGAGCCTTCTGGTGCCGATAGACTGCTTTTCCCAGCACGGATGTCAAAAAACGTCTCAATTAAGACCTGGCCACGTTGGCCCTGTAAACAGAAACCTGGATCAGATGAGTGGTGTGTAGTTCTCAGCATAGCAGTGACACGCTTCATTACTATCCAGGCCCTCGCCATGGCATTCGGATCGGCTGAGCTGACTTGTGAATATTCATGAATCACATTTCGTTGCAGAGCCAGGTTCCATTTTAACAGTGCTTACAGCGACGTCGTCCCCCACCTGTCACATCAAAATGGGCCACCCCACCTGGGTCCCAAATTCTGCGCAATTTCATCTCGACTGTTAAATACAGTGAGGCCCCATTTTCAGAGTTTCTCACCAGGGAAAAGCCATTTTCACACTCAGCAGTTGTGGTGCAAATGCAGACTGGAAGGAGGACAGTGGTATACACCAGTACCAAATGCTTTTTCCAGGTATAATCAGTGTAAGCATTGGCAGCAATTTGCGGGACACAGTTCTTGACATCCGCCCAGGCTTTTATGTGGTCAGTCATTCTGAAAGCCATGGAGGACCCAGTAGAAACATGGAGACGCACTTTGGCAAGGGGACCGCAGTCTAAGGGACGACAATTGTGGGCAAAGAAGTAGGGCAACGACTTCGTACAGAAAGTTAGGCTCAGTGTAGCGAAGTAGCAGGCCGCTCTATGTCCTACATTGGGCTGTTAATCTTAATGTCTACAGGGCCAATGGCTGAAATAGACTGCTCTTTTAAGTATGCCCCTCACAATTTAATTCTGCTTAGTTGTTATTTTGCGTAACAACTCATATAAGATAAAATATATGTTAAAAATGACAGTCATGTCCTATATACTTTAATTGCCAATCTGTCTTTTAGTTGATTTAGCCTGTCGGGTACAGCTAGTGAATGGCACTGCATTCATTAGCTTAATTATAGATAAACACACCAGTGTGTTGTTTTTGAGTCTCTCCAGTTTGTCGCCTGGGCCGAGCTTAACGTCTGATCACGACAGCTCGCCGTTTCGTTATGATGGAACCCCCTTGGCGGGGAGCAGTCGGATGCCGTCGTCGGACTCTGCCCGCGCGGCATTAACAAGGCGCCGGTAACGGAGGGCTTATTGTTTTCCGGAACCGGGATGAGAGAAGTTCGAGATCCGGAAGTGCACTGGATGTCATTGGGGCCAGTGGCGCTTTGCTCCATTACTGAGCTAATTTGAAGCCGCCTGTCTTCCTCAGGGTCTTGCCCCTGCCTGCTTTCAGCTGCTTTCATCCTCTGTGATGCCTCTCCACGATGGTGTTCTCCCGGGGCTCTGTGCTCCATACCCCCTCTGAATTCTCCTCTCCTCCCACATGATGTGGCCTTGCTGTCAATATTATCTGAAATGTGAGGAAAGCGAGCACTGATTCATTCAAGGTCCATTTTGTGATTTTTATGGGATCGGTGCAGCATACGGGTTCTCCTGCTGTGTCCTCGGAGTTCCATGCCAGTGCCACGCCAGTGACTGTCTTGTCCTGTACGATGGTAGCCTCCATGAAGATTAAAATGCTGAGAGAGATTCATACCTTAGATATGACTCAGTGTCAACAGGAGAACGCAGCGAGACGTGTGATCAAAGAGATGTCTCGTTAAAAATGGCCAGCCTACACGCACCTGCAGATAGGGGAGTTCACCATAACGGCGCCGGTTGATGTAACCCATGCAGGCACCTGTTTTACAGGGTGGATAACGAGCTGGCAAAAGGGAAGCTCTCGTTTAAGCCCCAAGCCGATCCAAGCGCGATTAAATGAGCTTGTATCAGTTTGTCAGGGATAAGGTGTCTTCCTGGCCAGGAAGAATGGACGGAAGCCAGGACGATGTACTCTATGTTCACGTTACGGACCTGACATCAGATTCGGCTATGCACAAGCTGGGTATCATTCTTTGGTTGTTACTGTTACAAGACGCTTTGTCTGAAACTGCTTAGTTACGACGCTCCACAAGCAGGGAATTCACCTGGAACAGGATAAGAGCAAACCTCAAGGACACAGCTGGAAGCACATCTGGGCCTTCGATCTCCCGCTCCCAGCCCGGTCTGCTGGGCCACCTGCTCGCTGACGCCATCCCTACCTTTTCCCGAGGCTCCTCATGTTAACCGGTCTTCCGTTTCAGCTCTGACAAGCTTATAAGAGAGAGACAGCTATACGTCATCCTGCTCTGCCCCCCCACCCGGATTCCAATGTGAACCACACTGTCACATTCCCACGTCCCGTTTGCTTCACAGTTTTTCAATTCGGCCAATAAAGGGCAGCCTCACATCTTGACTTGTATTACTTTCAGCGGTATGTGACACTCACGGAGCTCAGCTTCACTGCTGCAGGCTCAACGCGTTGGCAAAGCAGGATCCCAAAAGAGGATCCTATATAGTCATGTAATGAGCACTGACTCCATTGCCCTCTGGGATACACGCAAACACAAGAGCGAATACTCAAGATGTCTACAAGAGGAGCGTTTCTGCTCTCTCAGCAAGTTTTACAGATGAAGAAAAGGGATTCCACACCACAAACTCCCACTTCCTCATTTCACAGCGTCATACCAAGATTTTTAGAATTCACCCTCCAAAGGACAGTGAGTTTTGTGTTCTTGTTGACTGGGGTTAAGACTGGAGGATGCACAGCCATCACTTTCCACTCTGATTAATAGAGGGCGTTAGTTGCAGCCTCCATCCATCTCCAGACACGTGGGTTCATTATCGGATGGAGGAGACACCGGGGATTTAGGATGGGGCTGTCCTTGCGTCCCGTGCCAGCTAGCTAGCTAGCTAGCTTCTCCCATGCAATTTCACAGCTGGATGACCAGGAGAACAGTGGAGCAGCTTCCCATTGATATGCGATGCGGGAGGTGATGCATGGCAGGGCGTAGGGGCATGTCTGACGATGCTCTAGTCCATCTCCTGTTCCCGGCGCAACGGTCCACCTTGCCTGTGGCAGAATGTGTAATTGCGTCATTCTGAATGCTTATCTGAGCTGCAGGCCCCACAGACTTAAAACTGCCTGCCGCTTCTTGGCACATCTGTGACACCACTCCAATGAGACGGCCTGCCTTTTTTGCATCCAGCTGCAGCTGTGTGTGTCTGTGCCGACGAGCGAAAGAGAGAGAGCGAGCCGGCAAGCCGAGCGGGGAGGGTCCATCTTCGCGCCGGAAGCACCAAGAACGACAGCTTGAGAAGAAGGCGCCAGGCCTGCAAGAGGAAGAGAAAACAAACAAACGTCGCCAGAACGATGCCATTGGCTTCGCTCGGCGGGTCCCGTTTGATGGTCGTGCACACTGAGGGATTTTCCACCGTGCTTACCGCCAGTGACGCACCGCCGTTTCCGATCTGTTTCGCCACAAACTCATTTAAGGGCTCGTTCTTGTTCACGCAAGCGACGCAGTCAGAGCTGCCCTGTAACTTGGTTTTGTAGCAAATGCAGTAAATAGAGTGTACAAGGAGACTGATGTTTTCTTTAGGAAGGGGTTCTTCTTTCTTGATCAAATGGGAGCAGGCTGATAAACCCCCCCCCCCATATGGCGTGGTACTGCCCTGGCTTTGTGAGAATGAGCTGAGGCTCATTCTGCTTCCGGTCAGCTATCTTCATCTGTCTGCATCCCTCACTCTCCCTTTCTAGTTACCTCACTCATCCATCTACTACCCTTCACTCTCTTCACTCTTCTTTATCCTCCCCTCGCTCTCCTTCCCTGATTTGCTATCTCCATTTTACCAGCGCCCCCCCCCCCCCCAGTCTCTAGCTTCCTTCCTCCAGTCGGGGTTTAATCCTGCTGCACTCTGAGCTGGAAATATAGGCCATGCTCTTTTCATCATGACGTTGCTTAATAAGCCATGTGATCTGCCGTTGTGGTTTATTCCACCACTGGGCTGGGGAGGGGAATGACCGCAAAGCTGAGAGGTGTGTTTTCGGATGGATGGGTCGCAGCACCTATAGGGCGCTTTTAAGCATTTAAGCTGTTTCTCTCTGGTTCTTTGCTGTTATGTTGGTGGGAAAGCCTGGTTTACGAAGAGTTTGAGCTTTGCATTAACCGAAAGCCAGGTTTTAGGCTTCTGGTCGTGTATCGGGTAGCTCTCTTGATCGATCGATGAGTGGAAAACCGAAAAGCTAATTATCTCTAAAAACAGAAAATGATTGGACAATAGCTGTTGAAGGCTAATGCAACGAGGAAGAGTGTTACAAACAAAGTCATGTTGTTATGCGTGCCTTTGGCTCATCATGGCACGTAATTCCCATTTCTAATCAATTTTAACGTCTGATTGAGCTACATAAAATTAATAAACAAGGTGACAGAATTCAGCGACGGCCTCGGAAGGCGAAATACTGGTTCAAGGTAGCGTGGATGAAGGAGCCATGTCCAGTTGCCATGGCAACTGTCCCTTTTCATTGTTAAGTTAGATGTGCCAATCACTACAGCAAGCAAGTGCCTAAGTTCTCCAATTTCCATGCCGTGCTGTGCAATTACCAGCCACCCACGTGATACTAAATATACTGAACATATGAAAGCCTTATATTTCATTTAGTTTGTGTCAGAGATCCCCGGCTCCAGTGGACGTAATCCAAATGCGGTACGTTTTCTGCGAACGAGCAGCTGAATTCATCATCTTCGCGAATTTACAGGCGGTCACGTCGTGTACGATTTGCCAGCCAGTGGGTCGTTATCGAACGTTTTCAGTCCTCTGGTTACCAGTGGGCGTCGGCTGATGGGTCTCTTGCGTTTTTAGGGGTGATTGAGGTCAAACACGAGTCAGCAGCACTCCACTCTGGCTCTGACCCTACCACCTTTCTGTTACAAGCGCACTCCTCTGCAGAGTGTACTGTCTGTCTGGAACTCATGTGTGTTTTTTTGTAATGCTTTTTGGGATCCGGGGAAGCAAAGGGCTGTCCAATCCTGGAGCAGGTCAGCTTATGTACATGCTGGATTTTCTGCTCCTTTTAAAGACCTTAGATCCTCTGACCATCCATTAATGAAGTAAATGGTTCTGTTAGAATATAATCTTGTGTATGCACTGATGACTTGTTGTCCTGTGGCTTAGACTTGTACTCTTGTGGTTTAGACTATATTTAGTAGCCTGTGTCATAATTGTCTGTGTCATAATTATCTCCCAGTTGTCATCCAGTCTCGATGAAGAACGAAGTATTTACAAAATGAATTACATTAAAGTAAGGTTTGAACTGAGAGAACCATATCTTCCAGAGACTTTTGGCTCTCTGTCAGGGCGCCGTGCCTAGCTTCCAGTCCGAGCGCGGCCGGTCACACCGTCCCACTGCGTGTTTCATCCGGAGCTCTCAGTGAAAACGGAAGATCGGTGTGGGGGGGGCCACGGGGTCCTCCGGCCACCTGCCCAGCTGAGCTCAGCGACGCCAGAGACTTGTCGTTGGTGCCACAACAATCCAGCCCACCCCTCCCCTGATTTGACTTGTTTTTTTTTTGTTCTGAAGTGATTGTGAGTCCTTGCAAGGCGCCTGACAGACAAAGCCTTGGCTGAAATACTCTCCTTGTGCCGCCAGAGAGTCTGCCGGAGGCTGCAGAGACACTGTGAGAATCTTAAGATAAAGTCATTGATAGTGGACTAATCAATATGCAGGTGCAGAGACAAAATATTGCTGTTACTGTACCAGCCTTGAAAACTTAAAACTGTCTGTTTTTCTGGACTTTTGATGCAAATGGAAGATTTTTCTCTAATGGGAATCTAGTCCCTGATCAGTATAGAAGAAGTGCTGTAGATATTAGTGATGGGCCGACCCACATTTTTTCAGTTCCAATCCGCTCCCTATACAAACTTGCCGATAGCGATACAGATTCCGATACGAGAGCTCTTTTTACTTCAGTATTTTAATATATATGCTTTATATATCATCTTTTTTAAACTAGTAAATACAAACACAAAAAGTATGCCAAAAAACCTTTAATTAGGCTACTAGAAACATACATGACGTACTGTAATTGTGTTTTAAGCGTTTTTGAGGCATTTGCAGTTCAATTTGAATATCTTCAAAGAAAGTATACGCAAGTGGCAAATGCATAAAATGCGCTACATTTTTTCTCCCACTGGCAACATTGTCATTTACACTCCGTTGCGATAGCTGCCCTTCGTGTATCACTAGCTGTAGCAAGTGCCCAAAATAGCACGAGCTAGCGACGCCCAAATTTTCATAATACTTGCGTTGTCTCACACAATTACGTGCGCTTTGTTTAGTGCTGTTTTCCGCTAAACGCTGCTTCCACCTCTCAAAATTTAGTTTTTACAGACTGCAAATCACTCTTCTACTAGTTGCTGTTAAAAGCTTAAAATACCTCCCAGATCGCCCCCTCTGATCTGATCATCTTACGCTCCTCGTACTGCCAAGGGTATGTGCATGACATCACGGCAGGCAGAAGTCACCGCGCTCACACCTACTGAGTGGCAGGTTCAGCGTTCAGCTTGAATACCGCAAAAAAACATCTAAAATGCGAAAGAGCTGTTGTGCGATTGATTGTACAAATAGATTTAACAAGAAATAAGAGCTATCTTTTTACAGACTGCCGAAAACTAAGCAAGTATGGGACATGGATAAGTCACGTATGGCCGATACCCGATCCATCTAGTAGTTATGGATCAGTGCATCTCTAGTAGAAATATTACACAGGCTATAGGTTTTTATTACGTGATTCTTAGTTGTCCTTCCTGGGTGCTGTTGGAATGACACTGAAGGCTTGGTGCAGAGAGTACACAGGTGTTCCCCCCTCACCAAACACAGCAGCAATTAAAGCCTCCTCAATTACAGCGTACGAGTAAAAGCATAGGTACTGCTCAACAGAGAGTTTAATCCTTAATTCTGTAACTTAATCCTGTTTGTATATCAGGCAGAAAACGACAGAAAATTGCTAAATGCTGCACTCTCCTTGTAGATGATTTTGTCGATCTTAGTGTGACTCTTTGAAGAGTGAAACTTGACAGAAACAGGTTCCAGTCTTTACCCAAAGGCAGATGCCCACTTCAAAGACAGGCAGGCAGGCGGGCAGGCTGTCTCCGCTTCCCAAAGAAGCATAATTAGCTTCTAGCACCATAAACACCAGCCTGTTCCGTCTCGCCAGGAGGTTTCGTCTGTTTTTGTTCATTTCTTTGACCCCCGTGCATCAAAACATTCCCTCCAATTTTGTATCCAGTCAAAAAAGAAGGATTGATACATAAGACCATTTTCTAGTCTGGTTTCAGGGTGAAAGACATATTTCAAAAATAGTTTTTAGGCACCCAGCCAGCAAAAAGCAACTGGTTTGTGCTTATTTGTGGTTCGTAATGATTGTAAAGTATTATCCGAGGAACACTTCCTCCGTGCATGCTTGCTAATTGTGTTTAACAGTCGGGGGTGTTCTGGAGGGAGATCGACGGGTTTTGAAGCAGTTGTTGTACAGCTGACACCAAGCAGCATGATAAGACAATTCTGTGTGCTCTCGGCCTGTGTGCTACTAGAGAGGGATGAAGCCAAATTAGAAGAAAACTGGCTCTTTGATGCATCTCTTAGAGACTGTCAGGGTATTTCCCCAGGGCACCAGCTGGGTGGTCTATGCTATAGAAGGGCTATTATGTTTCTCAGAGGCCTCGAAAGGTGATCTGGACTTCAAAGAGATCGCATTACTCTACAACTGCAAACAGCCCTACATTAGAGGGGATACAGGGCTTCCGCAAAGCTTCACGCAGGTGGGAAATGTTATGGAAAGGTTATCATGTCTCTCCATGGTGGGCTTTGTATGCTGTTATCAAGCAGGGCTATCACATTTCCCCGAGGGTCGAGCCAGGTGATAGCTTGTGTAGGTAGCATGTATTACATCAGCAGAACAGTGCTTTATAAAAACTAACACATATTCGTTGTTGTGATAATTGATAACGGTGAAAAGGATGTGTTTCAACCGTGTCCTAGAGTTTTTGTTTACAACTATTTGTTAGGCAAAATAAATTAATTTCCAGTTCAGCACAATTCACAACCGTACAGCTGTCGTGTAGTGTGGAACAAGCGTGAGTTGCCAAGCAGGGCAACATGGTGACGTGAGTCATTGAATTCGTCCTAGTAAATGTTGCAAAACATCAATTAATCAGACGCTCTTTGGTTTTTCCAGAAAACCAGAGTTATATAATCTTCAGCAGAGGCCTAACAGTAGCCTTGCGGACTTCACAAACCAGTAACGTTGACAGATTCTGAGTTTTGAAAATTGGCGAATGTTGAATCTTCCTCAGTGAACCTCAAATTTGGGATCTTTTCGTCGAAGCCTCTCACTGCTTATCTCTGTGCCCTGAAGATGCCAGAGCAAATGTTTGTCCTCTTATGTAATATTTTTTTCAGCCTCATTTTTTTTTTTTTCTTCCTGCGGTCTATATCTCGTGCTTTGACATTGCATCCATCTGAATAGGAATTCCAGTCATCCTACAAGGCTTCTTAGTTAAAAAACCCACAAGATGGGATTCAAACCAACTGAAGGGTGCTGGTGCTTGACTTGGAGCTGAGTTGAATGGCATGGTCTGGATGAAACGGCAATGTAGCATTTTCTCTTAAGATTCGTTGATAAAGAACATTGTGTAACAGATTCATTCAGGGCCTTCTCAGCCTTGACTGCCACGGTTAATGTTTATTCAGAGAAACATCTCGTTTAGTCATTGCACATCTTCAGCCAAGGTCAGAGCTCGGCTGCCTCGGAGCCTGGAACAGTGAACAACTCATAATTAATGATCACACAGATGACACTTTCTAGAAGTTTCTCTGAAGCCTACTCAATTAGTATGGCAGGCAGAAGTTCCATGAATATCAGCGTAATGCAACTGGACTGCCTGGGAACCATTAATCCTAGTTCTAATGGACTCCACTGTACCATTTTCCTCCTCTTATGCTAAGCTGTAGAAAGCCCTCTTTGGGAGTGCTGGATTTTGAATATGTACGAAGATCATTTTTTTTCTCCCCATGAATTTCCTTTCAAGTTGGGTTGTCCTTTACCGCTAAAGGAAAGAGGTGGTTTTTAATTAACTCGGTCTGCATTTGAAGCCCTGCTGCCTGCAGATGCTCTCACCGAAGCGGTTTTTGTGAAGCCGAAAGGCCGTAGGGAATAATACAGTTGAATTTCACCCCTGTCCCTGGATCTTTTATGCCACTGCTCCAAATTTGCAGGTAAAGGTGAGAGGCGATGGAACAGGTGCATTTCAGCACTTACCGAAGGGCTCGGCCAACGAATGAGTGACCTAATTAGCATTCATTTCTCTCTGAAAGGATGTAGAAGATTCCCTTCTTGTCCTGTTTCTTGAGGAAGGCTGCAGATAGATGATTAAGAAAACCTTTTGTCCAGGGGCCAATTTTGTGCAGAGACTCGAATTTCAGGAGACTGGTTTCATTGTGATATTTTGCTGCGTTCCTCTTCTGTCATGATGGATTTGGAGCTAATCCTCGCTATAAAAAACATACCTCATTTCTCTATGGAAATTCAGCTTTGGATGCAGCTTGAGGCCAGAGGTTTTAGCATCAAAGCAGAGTTCACATTTCATTATGATGGTGTTATTTGTTTAGAACCAGTGTCTGAAATGTTTGCTTATATTATGTCATATATTAAAAAGAAGAGCAGGCTGTAGGCATTGCAGGGGGGTTTTTGGGCTCATAAAGCAGGGTTTTCACTCCACTTCAATGTCAGTGCTCAGAAACAACACAGAAGTCATACAGATATCAATACATTCTGATCGATGTCTACCCTGTCGCCCAACCTGAGCGTGTGACTCATCATGAAACAGCGAGCAGAAGCCAGCTGCCTCGTGGCATTATTAAAAACTCTCCATGAGCTTTACATCTTTGTTCCCACTTTTGGTTATGGTGTAAGAATACTGGCGTGACAGACACCTGACCTACCACTGACAACCCCGATATCTGGGGGCCGGGATGAGGGAACCCGTTGGTGAACACAGGCAGTGCAGTGGATGGTGAAGACCTGCTCCCCTGTTCTGCCCCTGCAAACCCATCAGGAACCTTCATCAGCTCACAGGTTCAGTGTCCATTGCAATATGTGAGGCAAGGCTCTAAAGACAGCCGTACAGCTTTCGTGAACGAGCGTCAACATGACTGGTTCTTCTATAGCAGGGATGCACATTCCTGCTTCTGGAGAGCTACCACATTGTTAGCATCCATCCATCTTCTATAACTGCTTATTCCATATGGGTCGCGGGGGGTCCGGAGCCTATCCCGGAGGCTGCAGGCGCAAGGCAGGGAACAACCCAGGA
>JAAGVU020000039.1:4676897-4713493 GCA_011763525.2 Mormyrus iriodes
AGGCTGCAGGCGCAAGGCAGGGAACAACCCAGGATGGGGCACCAACCCATCACTGGGCACACTCACACACCATTCACGCCTACGGGCAATTTGGCAACTCCGATCAGCCTCGGCATGTTTTTGGACTGTGGGGGGAAACCGGAGTACCCGGAAGAAACCCCACGACGACACGGGGAGAACATGCAAACTCCACACACATGGAACCCAGGCGGAGACGTGAACGCTGATCCCAGAGGTGTGAGGCAACAGTGCTAACCACCGCACCACCGTGCCACGCACATTATTAGCATAGCTGGCTCTAATACTGAGAGGCTACTGAACGGGCTGCTTATTTGTATCAGGTGTGTTAAATTAGGGCTGCAGCTACGATGGTAGATCTCCAGGAGCAGGACCCTGATTGTAACAGACTCAAGGAAACTGCTAAGCTATGCTGAAGCAGCATTGGCCCAGACTGCTTGACCTCCCTGTCATTTTATAACCATGGGGGCTGTTTTGTGGGACATACTTTGGCTTACCCTTGCATATCCTGAGCAGAAGCTGGCAGCCTTCTCACCATTCTGCCCAGCAACCTTAGCAGTGTTTTAAATGACCCAGTTGAAGTACTAATGAACTCTGTACTTCTGGGTCAGTTTTGAAAGCTGTCCTTATTAAGCAGACTCTCCATCTGCTCACCAAGACCCAGACCCATGATGTGGCATACGTTGTTTGCCCACATGGCTGGTAGATCAGGTAGATCCCATCTGCGATGAACACGTGCCGCATGGCTTTGTGCAGAACTTGGGTCATGCAGCGACAGGGATTCAGTTCTTACCCGGTCTTCTCAGGCGGGCGGGGGGTGGGGGAGGTAAGCAAGTCTCTTAGATGTTGAACTTCTCCCTTGACTCCATCAGACTTGGTGAAAATCCTTCCGGTTGACCTTCCAAGGACTCTTCGTGTTGGATGATGATGAGTTAAAGCCTTTTTTATGTTTTGTTTTCCTAGTTTTTCAGTTGGATGGTGACTTTTTGGCTCACACTTTCAAAACTGGGGGTTCAAATTTTACTTTCGCTGTGTGTGTGTGCGTCTATGTGTGTGTGTGTGTGTCTGTGTGTGTGTGTGTCTGTGTGTGTGTTTGTGTCTGTGTGTGTGTGTGTCTGTCTGTCTGTGTGTGTGTGTGTCTGTGTGTGTGTGTGTGTCTGTGTGTTTGTCTGTGTGTGTGTGTGTGTGTCTGTGTGTTTGTCTGTGTGTATGTGTGTCTGTGTGTGTGTGTGTCTGTGTGTTTGTCTGTGTGTGTGTGTGTCTGTCTGTGTGTGTGTGTGTGTCCTTGTGTGTGTGTGTCTGTCTGTCTGTCTGTGTGTATATGTGTGAGAAACTCAATTTTATACTTGTGGTTAAGGATAAGCTGGGTAGGTGTTCTCATTGTTGTGATTAGGGTTTTTCCCATAGAAGTGAATGGACAATCCCCGCTGAGATGTGAATTCAAACTGTGTGTGCGTGTGTGTGTGTGTGTGTGTGTGTGTGCGCGTGCCTTCTGATGGACTAGCAGCCCCATCTGTGATTTCTAGGATAAGCGATTGGAAGAATTACGGCTTCTTTCCAATTCACAGAAAGGCTCACCGGAGGTCCAGTGGCTGATTCCTAAAGACCCATCTGTCCACAGAAAATCTCAACATAATTGTTTGCCTGCTCAGGGATCGCCTTAATGCTTCACACAAATCCTCACCTCTTCCCATCTTCTTATGGAGGGAAACCTAGCTGTAATCTTCACAGCGTACCTGGAAATATTGCCTTCAAAATCACATAATGCTAGCTCTGCTAACTAACAGGAAAGGCGTTGCAATAAGGCTGCTGCATTATACACGTTAAGGCTTATTTCTGTGTTTAATGTATGTCTGTTATCATATTTTATCCTTAATAAAGATATAATGAGGATTTTTTTGGTGTCTGTGAGGAAGCTATTCTTGATTTATTGGAAATTTGTGAATATGTTGTTTACTTATGTGGGATAACTGAAATTAAGGTCTTCAGTATATAAAAAAAAAAGTCATTGCATTTCCATAGTATAGCAGTGTCTCAATATAGGTTTCTTTGGATGAGAGAAGAAATTTGGAAAATGGTTGATGGGGGCAGGTATCTCTTTTGTCTTTTTAGCCAGATATGAATAATACATAAATATTTCCTGTCTGAAGTCAGCTTCACTTCCTGTGACCTCAGGAGCCAATCACAGCTCTGCGAGCTGTTGGATTATTCTCACGTTCCTGTGGTCGATTAAGACCAAGCGAAATGCGTATAAATATGACTCAGTTTGTGTTCTTCAGGATTAGTCACAAGATTGTAGTAACAACTTTGTGAACATTTTGGTCATTTCCTTTCTTTAATGAAATGCCATAAAATTCTACACACGACTGTGTTTTGTAACACCATAACAAGTGTGAACAGCCCACAAGACATGTAAGAGAAACCCTGCATGTCTGATGGAATTTAGTCCAGTAGCTGGGCGTCCTGGTGGCTCAGTGGGTAGGACTGCTGCCCCACACACCTCTGGAGTTGTGGGTTCTGTCTGGGCATATAGCATGTTTGCCAACGTGGGATTTTCCCCACAGTGAAATGCATAGATGGTTGGACTGGCATCCCATTTGGGGTGTACCCCTACCTTGTGCCCTTTGCTAGCTAGGATAGGCTCTTTGACCCTAACCAAAATATACATATAGAAGATGAATCAGTCTGATGACATGTAGTCAGCTATGCTGGAAATAAAATGCTCTGATGGAAGACTTCTTAGAGGTGTAGACTGCTCGCTATTTTAGTAAAAGTGTATTGGACTCGGTCTTACTCTTTATCTGTGTTTATCACATCTGCAATCAAGGTGCATTTCATAATTTAGCGAATGCCATGCTTATAATAAGTCTAATTAGTGTCAACTCTCAACTTCATTAAAATCCGTTACCACATTTGATGCATATTCAGCAGTTGGAAATGGCTTCATTTTTATCTGTGTGCAGGTTCAATACATATCTCAGTTAGGAAGAGAAGTAATATCCACTTCATCATGGACCTGGAGGAGGACTATCGTTAAAGTGCACGGTGTTTAAGAGGCGTTTGTGTTTGTCTCAAAGCTAAAGTCGAGTTAAGCTATGGGGGATGATTATTAACTTTACCGATCTGTAACGTCAGCTGTGATTTATTTGAAGTGAGTTAATGGCTACAGTGAGAATCATATCATTCACAGTCGGTTACATTAATTCCTCCAGTGCTCGTTACACTCAGTGTAGCAGCTAAACTGAAAAGTGTTTGTATGGCTGAATGATGTAGCCCGGCCTGTCTAGTCATCTGGAGAAAAGAGATGACTGCCCCTCCTTCAGTCTGGTCATGATGATTTATTTGGCATTTGCATAAGTACAGTTGCATTGCTTCTTTTCATATGTCCCAAAATATGGACAAAAGTATTGGGACACCTGGCCATTACACCTACAGAAACTTGTATGACACACTCTCACTCCCTCTGTCTACAAGCCTACGTGCCTCTGTCATTACCCGATCTGGACCACCTGCCTGATTTACACCTCGCACGTCTGCACATGTGCAGCATTACACTTGCCATTTTTTACATTTTCTGCTGGACAACTGACGGAAATAAAAACTAATATTTCAGATATGAGATATTTAGGTAATATAGTGTTTCCAAAAACTGCAAACTGATGACCAGAGTGAAGACTTGAAACGACGACCAAAGAAAATGCATTTTTTTCCCCCTGTTTTTTCAGCTGAATCATTAACACCAGTTCGTATTAAACTATAGAGTTTGCTGTAAATGTAGGCACTGTAAAAAATGGTAGGATGAATGGATCTGGGCAGTGCCTAATTTTTGTTTGTTTTGGGGGGGTGGGGGGTTGGTGTTACAGGCCTTGCTCAAGGGCCCAACGGTGAGCTGAGTAGTCTGCCAAGGGGAAGACTAAAACCGACATCCTTCTGATTACAGGCGCACAGGTCTAACCTGTTAACCCACAGCCCTGGGTACAGCAGACAGAATGAGTACAGAATGTTTTGGTGCTGGGAACTAACAGTTAGCGAGTCTAATGCATGGGGAGCCCCCGTTGAACGACATAGCGTGCCTCCACTCTGATGACAGTCATCATTCTCACCAAATTGATAATAAAGTGGCATTAATGACCTTGTGGTGGGGGGCAGAGTGGTTAAACCTCCAGCCTCCCAGTGCCTTGGTGCAAGAACCTGCACCACAGCTCCTCCTGTGTGATTTGCAGGCTACTGTCCCTGTTTTTCTGAGAGTATTTCAGTATTCAGCTGAGTGGTGGCCTTCATGATGGGAAATATCGATTAGACCCGGAGGGAATCCAACAACAAAATAGCCCTGGCTAGAAACAAACGGGATGTGTGTGTGTGGCTCCCATCGGCCGGGACCTCGCCAGGAGCCGGGCCTGGCGGTGCCGTTCAGATGTGTGGTAGTTGAGCGACTGTGGTCTTTGGCGCTCCCGTCTCTCGGTGGCACATCTCAACGCCAGCTGACACCTTCAGATATGTCAGCTCGGGGCGTGAAGTGAAATGCAAACCATCCCGTGAATAATCGCCCTTGGGAGGATTTCCTGATGCATGTCACACCATCCTAAGCAACCAGTGTTAGAAATTTACAACCGATTGCAAATGCTGTTGTCTGTGAAGAAACCGATTATTTTCCTCCTTTGACAAGGAAAAAAAAGTGTTATTCGGCATTAATCATTTACAGATAAACATTGAGCATGAATCAGTTGTGATTAATGATGAACGATGATAGTTATATATAGTGAGTATAGAAAGTCACTTCCCCTTATGCTGAATTACACCCTGAGAGTGAATAAAAATGTAAATAAGCCTTATCTTCGTCTCGTTTACATACAGTAACTCACTGGTGCAAATAAAATTCCAAAAAATGATGGCAATTAATTAAAATTACTTAGTAATTTTACAATAAAAATACCTTATTTTGAAAAGAGAGCACCCTTTCCCAAATGGATCTGCAAATTTAATTAGGTATAACCAAATCACAAAGTAAGATAATTGTGCCCACCTGTGATTAATTGTACTGACTCCTGATCAGTTTAGAATTAAATCAGCTGCTTGCAGAAGCCATGAGGTAAGAGGAGGGTGTTAGAAGATCCCAAAGGCTTTAATGAGCCCTTACAGTGCAGCGCAGACCAGCATCATGGACGTGGAAGACATGAGACCACCCAGAACTGGCTTAGATGACTGAGCAGGAATGAGGCCAATGTCAACTTTGAAAGTTTTCCGGCAAGAACTGGTTGTTTTGTTCATGTCTCTACAACACTCCCCAAATCTGACCTTTATTAGAAGGTTACAAGTAAAACAAATCAGTAATCCTCAAAAAATCAAGTCTTGTTGAGATTTTGCTCGAACACACCATACTGATTGTGTGGTTTATTTTGAAAAGTATATCCCATGGTACCTTATATGTGTGTGCTGGCAAACAAAATCCATCCAGGGTGTAATTCAACTCTACCCAAGTCATTGTGCTCTCTCTGCAAAGAAAGAAATTATAGGTATGTTAACTAACTGCTGATCATTTTACAATTCTAATAAGATTCTGGTAACTTCCAATGAAAGCTGAAAGCATTTTCCAGTTTACCGTTGTGCTTTAGGGTGTTACCGATGAAAAGGTGCCCACAAACCATGATTGCTACATGCTGATGCGTCGTCTTTTTCATATTAAATATTGAAACTGTTGTCTGAAAGAGTTTTTCTTTCTATTTGGATATTCTTGCTCTTTCTCCAGCGTTTTTGAGTGGGTTATTGCTCCCTTAAGTATTTATTTTCTTGCAGTATTGACCATGTTTATCTGGAAAACAGCCACCTCTGATTTGATGCAATCTGAATTGAATCAGTAAGTTATGGGGAAAAAAAAAAAAAAAAAAAAAAATAAGTTATGGACTTTAATATTTTTCTTTTTCACCTTGCACTTGAGATGCAAGCATAAGACGTTCCCCATTCTTATCTGCTTTAGCGAAGCTCTCAGCCGGACCTTCAACCTTGAACGTATCTCCAAAAGGCAGCGATCAGTCTGAGCTCCTCTCAAGGGCTCGTTTTCTAACTTCGGTCAAACTCTGTTTTGACAGCAGTGTTAGCCATGCGGGTTTTTTTCAACTACTGCGTACAGACTTTGCGTTTCTTGGGGACCTTCTATGTACTACAGAAGCTGTAGGCGTAAGACCTTCATGACGACGAGCCTGCAGGGGAATCGCCCATCTGCTTTATAGCTGCCTCTCTCCCTGACATCGAATTCTTTCATCGTATGTATGAATGCTTACGGCCTTACCGTGTCCCTCCCCAGGTGATCTACGCCCTCAACACCAAGAATGACGAGCACGAGGCGGCCATCCAGACCCTGAAGGAGGCGCACGAGGAGGAAGTGCAGCAGATCCTGTCGGAGACACGGGAGAAGATCCTGCAGTACAAGAGCAAGATCAGCGATGAGATGGACCTGAAGAGACGCATCCAGTCCCTCGAGGAGTCCATGGAGCTGCACGAGCGCATGAAGCGACAGGCGCTGGCCGAGTTCGAGGCCTACCGGCAGCGCGTGGAGGACATGCAGCTGTGCACGGAGGCGCAGCACACGCAGCGTGTGGTCTCCATGTCCCGAGAGGTGGAGGACATGCGCCGTAGCTTCGAGGAGAAGCTACGCAGCTTTGGCCAGCTGCAGGCGCAGTGCGAGCAGGACAAGCTGCAGGCACTGGAGGAGCTGCGTGCCTCCCACCGGCAGGAGGTGCAGGAGCTGCTGCGCAGCCACCAGAGCCAGAGTGCTGTCCAGAGTAAGGACCAGGAGAAGCTGGTGCAGCTGCACAAGGCCGAGGTGGAGGCGCTGAGGGAGCGCGCCGACGAGCTCAAGCAGGACAAGAAGCGGCTGGTGGAGGAGTACGAGGCGAAGCTGAGCGAGGCGCAAGCCTTCTATGAGCATGAGCTGGAAGCTATGAAGCGCACGCAGCAGCTCACCGCCGAGAACCTGCTGGCCTGGAAGAAGACGGAGGCCGAGCTGAGGCGCGAGTTTCAGGCCCAGGAGGCAGCACTGCAGAAGACGCTGGGCCGGCTCCGTGCCGAGCTGCAGCGGGTGCAGGATGAGGCCCGTGAGAGCCGCGAACGGACGCAGAAGCTGCAGGCGTCGCTGAGCGCCGCCGAGAACACCATCAAGGTAGCGTGGCAGCGGGGGGTTGTGCACTTCACCAGCCATCAAGGCCGACTTCACCTTCCCTCTGGGATGACTCCTATTCAGGGGCGGAGCTAGAAATTCTAGGCCTTCTGACAAAATGTCGCCTAGGGCTGCCTCGGTACATTCAGACAAGGGAGGGTCGCTGTCAGTAGATAATGCTGACTGGGGGAAGGCCCCCACTGTAGGTGTCATTGATGGTACATTTTGCTGTACTTACATAGAGACAGAAAATGTTACAGAAGTAAAGACCTATTAAACATTAATTTATTATGAGTTAAGACAACCGCATATGAAAGAGTTTGATATTGGGGGGGACATAATTTAATAATTTAAATATCAATATCAAAGTCAAATTAGTGGGGGGAGGAAATGAATGAAGCCAAATGAAATATTGGGGGGGGTCCTCATTCACCCCCGTTTCCCCTGGTTAACTTTAATTCTGGGCCCTCTCCAGTGCAGGGCCCCGGAGCACACACCCGACCCCCCCCAGGAGTGCTCCTATTCTGTACATTTTGACCTTGGGAATTATTTCACATTTACCCACTGGGTGATTTATAACCCCTGTTTAATTAATCACACAAAATATTAAGCTTGGCAAATCTGAAATTTGATCCAACTGGAATTCTTAAAATTTGGCCTTTAAAGATAGGGATTACAGTATCTATAATCTGTCTCTTAAACTAGGTTATAGGTTAATTTAAGTCGCCGTGATTAAATCCCTAATTATTCTTGCTATCCTTATCTTTGGTCTCAATTATTTTGAGTAGTCCCTTGAAAATACGAGAAATACACCCTGTATGAATATCAAAACACGGCGCCGTGATTCTCTGTCAGCCCTGCATTGTGTTCTACCGTTTGTATATTAAAGTGCAACTTGCATATTTTTGGAGAGGGGGAAAAATGAAATTAATTTTGAAGGTTTCCCAGAATAAACGTCAAAAGCCATTTTCACTGAAGAGACAAATTTCATTTTCAAAGATGACTAGATATGGTGGTTCCTCCTCAGAGCCGCACTCTGGCAGATGAGGGAGACACTTGTAGAAGTAAACTATTGAGCCATGCTTTGAACTTCGCTCTTAGTGGCAGTTTAAAGGACGTGGTTTTAATTAGTGCAGCTCAATGTGAGCCAGAGAAGCCCCTATTCTTCCAGATGTCTAAGATGGTTAAATGAGTGTAGGACTTGTGATTTTGTCCCAGTAGTGCATTTTCGGAATTGACACAAAAGCATCTCTATGAAACCGCCCAGACTGCGACTGGCCGAGCGCTTTGGTTTATCTGCACCATTAGCCGCTACAGTGCATCCAGCCCCGAGTGTAGGCAGTGCGCATCTTCGCAGTCTGCAGGACCAGAACTCCTCGACAGGTTGTCCTGATAAGCGGAACAGATGCTCATGGTTTTAATTCCTCTGCACAGTTACAGCTTCCCTGGGCCCACCGGGGCTCAGCCATGGCCCTGGCTTCACATTTCCCCTCCTTCATAGAGAGAAGGTTCACGACGCTAAGAACAAGCTCAGGAATACTAATGATCCCTCCATCTGTGGCTCTCTGGAGTCCCTGCACGCTAAGGAGGGGAAGAGGGACGATACAGCTAGCATGCATTTGGAAAGTTCTTGTTTTCAGTCCCTAAATGATGACGTATTTGACACAATCAGACGGAATGTCTGCAATTCTTTCTTAGCGATTACCTGTATTCAAGTCAATGAAGCTTTTTTGTCATCCCAGCCATGTACAGTACACGGTGAAATGAATTGATGTTGCTCCTGGACCCATCATGCAACGACAGGACAGACATTACAATGCTAGAGAGAGAGTTTTGGAATAATTTACATGTTCAATTATCAATAATTTAATGGGCGAGGAGACAGATGTTGTGCTACTACATATTGGTAACTATCAAGCATAACAAACATTCCACATTTGGCAAACAATGAACGGGCACTGTGTATAATACTGGGAAGTTTGCCTGTGAGTATAAGTATAAAGGTAGATGCAATGTTCTGAACAGTCGAAACATCCAGGGTGCAGAGCTCTGACAAAGTTATTCCAATAACGTGTTGATTATAGGTGTGTTTTTGATGCCGCCCCTTGACTTGACTGACCTTTGCCCCTTGGGCTGACGCAGGAGCTCCATACGCAGCTGGACGAGGTGACCCAAGACGCAGAGATCGTGGAGATCCGGCAGAAGGAGACGGAATGTGAACTTGAGGCCATTCGGGACCGGGTCCAGCAGCAGGCCACCGAGATCCTTCTAAAAGCCAGTGAGAGATGCCGCCTTCCTTGTCACCATGCCAACGGCCAGTGGCGGTCCACCTAGCCATGCTGTGGGTCCTGGTGCAGTGCCATTAGTTACGGCACCTTGTCTTATCTCTCACGCACCTGCTGTTCAGAGACGAAAATCCATCTCACGCCTCCACCGATAACTGTAGCTTATCAGTTACTCATTTAGCATCCTCTCGCTAGGCACCGAATACAGGACAAAAAAAAAAAAAACCTCGATTCGGATTCTAAGATCAGGCACGAAAACAAACAACAATCAAATATGTCTGAGAAGATCTGCACGGCATTCAAACAAGCATGTTTGGCGCGTGACGCGCTGCTGCTGAGTTGAGTCTCATCCTCTCAGTGTGTTCCCTTTGGGTACTGTGTTGCATAAGGTTTCAATCCAGAAACAGAGAGATTCCAATTTGGCTGAGATTTCAGCCACTGATGTGACAGTCGGGTTGTTATTCCTTATGCTCCCGAACTGGTATACTTTCATACTCTAACCTTGTCAAAACAAAGTGACTTTCTTTACAAAGAAAGACATGTAATGTTTAATGGGGGCTTATTTGTATAATACCTTGAGGTGGCAGTAAAAGTTGTTGAACAGGTGAGATTTTATTAGACAAGGTTAGTCGAGGTCTCTTTGTAGTGTAGGCCCCTGGGTTTCAACCCGGGCAAACCCGTGCATAAAACTCCCCCATCCAGACATCAGAGACTCTTCTTGTGATGCTGTGAGTTTTGGTTGACTGGCTTGGAAGATGGAGGCGGTTTGAGGCAAAAGCTGATGTGGCTGAATGGAAACGATGTGTGGAGATGTGTTTCTAAACAGCTCATCTTTGGGCACTCCTTTTCATCTACTTCAGACAGATAAGGTGAACCTCAGATGAACACGCTTCAGAGTTGACATTAGGCCAAGTGCAGCTTGAATCAATTTATGTCGAGCAAACCCTCACACGACTGAGCATTTTGGCCGTGCAGTTGAACCAAGAACTCTCGTAGGAACTGGAGATTCTCTGATATGGCTCCAGGGGTGGAGGGATCGTAGGCGGAGGAGGTTCGGAGACGTGGAGGGATCTCGGCGTCACAGGGAATCACCGCGCACCGTTTTCTCAACAGGGTTCAAGCATGGATCTCGATGATAAATATGAACAGCTGCTTCCACAAAAGAAGGGAAAAAACAGGAACATTTCATGGAATGATGGCTTGTGTTTCTGGAACTTTTCTAAGCCTTTCGTTATCATCATACCGTGTTGTGCCAACACTGTCCTGTCTGCGGACAGAAGCCTGGCACCCCGTCAGCGTGTTCTGTTTGTCCGCCGCCTGTAAAATGAGACCTGATATGGCTGTAATGGTGTCTCTGCAAGCATCAAACTATTCATTATACCCCATCGATCATTCTCCCTGCCTCCTCATTTAAAGGGGCCCTGCACCCTTAGGCAGGTTTGCATCGCAGCTGAAATGTCTGGGGCAAGGTTCCGGACAGAATAATACAGGATCGACGATAGAAAAGGCATTCTGAGCCAATGTGAATTATGTACTTTCTTAGCCGATATTTCGAGTAATGTGCCATATCATCGCCGCCCAGTCGAAAACACATATCTCGAAAAATCCATTTTTTCAGGAGAATAAAAAAACGCATTTTCTCAGAAACTACTCTACAAAATAAACCTAAAACTACTAAGCCATCAGTAAACATTTTAATGTAATGGACTTACATGGATTTTTGTCAGCGAAGCCAATCTGTCAGTGTTTACAAGATGCAAAGTAATCTCACTTTATATTCAAAATTAACTTTGATGTTGGTTAGCTAGTTATCTATCAATGCTACGTTGTTAAAATTAGCGATATAAAGTAATCCATACAAACAACCATCATGAATACGAATGTTAAGTAGCATAATCAAACATAAATAACAGTCAAATAGATGATTTCAGAAATCATGAGTTAGATGTCAGATGCTATCAGCAGACAGAAGACAATGGGCATGTTCCGTCTGTAGTAAAAAGTCACAATCGTGAAAAAGTGGAGATACTTGATTTTCATCGGACAGTGACCAGATGTACGCCATACACAGAGGGGTCACAGGGAGGAGGTGAAGGAGGCTTTGGGTACTGGAGGATTTACCTGGCCCTGCGTAAACCCTCTGCTCCAAAGCGTTCAGCCAGCGGGGTATGATTTGATTGTAGGTGAAGCCTTGTATCAATATTTCATCCAGTAGCACAAGAACTACGCAGTGAAGGTGTGAGCTATTGTGGCTGGGGGGGGTGTCCTTTCCTTGTTCTCCTTCGAATTGCGTCCTTTTCAGTTTATACCGATTTAATCCCCCTGTTTTTGTTCTATCGGTTTCTCTGTCACAGCAAGCAGCTCATTTCCTCCCTGCCCCCTCCCCCCCCCCCCACTACCGGGGCCATGTGCTGTATCCCAGGTTCTGCCACTTGGCAGGGGCGTAGCTATCTCTTCTCCGACCCCCTAGTGGACTTTGCAGAGTGGGTGGGCAGCCTCTACAGTACGTTATGGGGCTTTCTGAGTCTGCCAGGGTCACCAGGCCCTGTAAACTGAGAGCCATGGGAACCTCATAATGGCATCATTTTGGAATTTGCCCGGCTTCTCCAGTGAAGTCCCCCCCCCCCCCCCCATCAGGTCAGATCGGCAGTCTGCAGGCCACCCAGATGACCCACGAAGCAGCCATCCGGGACCTTGAGTCGGAGAAGTCTCGCCTGAAGGACAAGGTCCTGAGGCTGGAGGAAGAACGGGAAGCCCTCCAGAGCAAGAGCCAGGCCCTGGAGGACAGGCAGAAACAGCAGATCCATTCCTTGGAGAAGGTGAGATGTGTAGCATGTGGTGTGTGGCGTGTGTGTGGTGTGTGTCAGATGTGTGTGGCGTGAGGTGTCTGCAGGAACAGACTTGTCTCTCTAAATGCAGTGCAGATCTCCACTGTGCCAAACACTGCACCCTTCACTACACAGCCTCTCCTCCATGTTTAATTTAAGGGGCCGGGAATGAAGACGATCGAATCCGTAAAAAAAAGGCCTTTTTTGCAGAAGTCATAAAACCAAGTATTACGACGGAGCCCCGCTGTGCTAAATGGGTTCGAGCTTTTAATTAGGCCCAGGATTTATCAATCTGAAGTTCATTAGAATGTACATATTTTATATAGCTCACATAAACACTCACATAAGCAATGCAATAAGGTCATTAATTCTCTTTTTCTGCCCTATATTACTGCCGTTTGGAGCAAACGGTCTCTTATCACCATAGATATTACTGAAACTCAAGTATATACTTAGCTAGTTATTAAAGTCGTTACTTGGCTTTAACGGTAGAAAGGGTTAACATTAGACAAATAAAGGTCAGCTCTACATATGGGAAAGACAAAATGCAATTTCCTTTAAATGTCAGACATAATCAGCTTTCCTTGCGCCTTTGCATTCCCATCAGAGATGAGGTTCAAAGCTGCCAGTGGCACCCTGTGCCCTTCCCCAATGTCTCCATTTCAAAATGGTTGTGGCTTCGGAAATGTGGAGAGACTGAGCGGCCCACATCCCAGTAAACTCGCCATTCTGCGGACGTGGTTAAATGTTGCAGGTTGCCATGACAACATTTACATTGCACTTCTTTAGTTTATATATGGCACTGTGCAGCAGTCTTGGGCAGTCAAAGAAAATGATGTTGAAATGATTTTCATGTTGGTGTAAAAATATGATGATATGTCTGCCAAAGTGTGTCAGCTTAGCCATTTTAAAACCTCAGCTACAGTATTGAGCTGGTGGTGAAATAAACAAATACAACGAATGGCTGGGGTGCCCCTGAGGAGAGGGTGGGGAACTGAAGCGGTGATCTTCTAACTATCCAACAAGATACAAGTAACTTTAGCGAGAACAGTAGAAATACTTGTTAGTTTTTATTGTGTTACTGTTAATTTGCATATGTTATAATGTTAAATTTCTCTGGGAAAATATGTACTTACTACCCAAATAAATAGCTTTAAGCATTTGCTTTGACTGCCAAAGACTTTTGCAGTTTTGTATATTAAGTTTATTTACGGAAAGCTTTCGTCCAAAGCAGTGTACAAATGAGGCAGATACTCCATCAAGCATTTAACTGTCAAAGAGGAAAATGAGACACAAGGGCTGCTAGGCTGAGCTTCTAATGAGTGACCAGTGAAAATTAGCATTGGAGCAAAAGCTACGCAAAACGCTACAAAACAGAGGCTAACATCAGAATAAGCGAGTGAATTGGGATCACTATGAGAGCTACGTTCCTGCTAGGGAGGTGCAAAATACAAGAGACCATAACCAGGCAACCAAATGTGATGAAGAGAACGAAAGTGAGCTGCAGGGCTGTTTGGCAGCCATATTTAACATATGTGGGTGGTTCATGAAGCTGCTGTTCAGCCGAGCTTAGCTCAACTTCAACACAGAAACATATGCGGGGAAAACCGGTGCCGTTTTGTATCTTGTGTCGTTCTGTGTTAGATCACAGTTTTGTGACACAGATCTTTGACGTTATGAGGAATTTTCATTTCTGTGTGACTGTCGTGTTGCAGACATTTCGGGAGGAGAAGCGAGCTTACGAGATGGAAATGATGAGCATGCGTGCCAGGTACGAGGAGGACACGGTCCACTTCAAGGAGGCGCAGAG
The DNA here is from genome assembly GCA_011763525.2 of Mormyrus iriodes. NCBI lineage: Eukaryota > Metazoa > Chordata > Actinopteri > Osteoglossiformes > Mormyridae > Mormyrus > Mormyrus iriodes. The sequence continues at coordinate 4,690,992 of JAAGVU020000039.1, forward strand.
CAGGACGCTGGAGGAGCTCTCCAAGAAGCACCGGGCCGCCCTGGAGACCACGCAGGTCGAGGCTGAGAAGGAGAAGAACCACATGCTGGAAGTGAGTAGCCAAGGTGTAGGCTCTACAAGAGAGGCTCACAGGTGTAGATTGTGGTAGGGAATGCTAACTTCCCAATTTCCCTCTCACCACTGAGCTAGTGTTATTTTACAAGCATGTGGAAGGGCGGCTGACCCGAGCTGAGTCTGCACTGCCCCCTGCTTTAGAGATTAAGCTGCTTTAGCCTACATAGCCTTCGAGTACTACTGCACACCATTTGAGGGGCTGCCAGACTATTCTGCGGCAGTGAGGCCATCCTGTCCCGCATGCTCATGGGGGTGAATGCCCAGCAGTGCGGAAGATTCAGCAAAGCCCATCTTCTAGCTAGCGCTGGGCTGGATTTATTGCATAGATAGACAGGCCACATTGACCTATTTAGCTTCACGTTCATCAACATACTATGTCTGGACAAGCCAACATCTTCTCACAAAAATTAAGGGACCGCAGCACAATTTTTTTGTTTCACTCGTTTCTCAGTTTATGGGTGTGCATCTGTGAATAATATATATTTTTTTGCAAACTGCAGCCTGGTTCTTCTCTGTTTCTCATTAATGAAGGGCTTCTTCCTTGCTTTATGTGACTTCAGTCCTGCTTCTAGGAGCCTGACACAAACTGTCCTAGCAGTGCACTTCACACCTGCACTTAATGTTTCCCATTCCTTTTGAAGGTCCCTTGATGTCATCCTCTGAATCATGAGAAACTGTCAGATAAGTTAACGATCATCTCTGCCATTAGAAAGTCGCTTCCGCCTTTTACCTGGCTGGTTTCTGGTCGTTCCCAGTGTCTCCTGCTTCACTTTGTTCTCATGTACTGCTGTCTTCGAAATTCTGAGCCTGGAAACAGCCTGCTGCTCAGCGTAGCCGTCTGCCAGCAGAACCACGATTAAACCAGGATTTAACAATGCAGATTTGTTAAAAAATACGGAGTGGTCTCTTAGGTTTTTTCCACGGCTATAGGTTTTCTATTCTGGAGCACTGCCCAGGTAAACGTCCCACACTCTCTGTTTGAAATAACTGATGTGGCAGTTTGTCATCTACCAGTTAATCCCATGAATACTGGACGTGAAAAGAGATGATTAGGTCTGTCACTATCGATTATATAAATAATCACGTAATCTGTCGATTAATCTGATGCTTCTTTGAGTAATTGCTTATAATATAATAAAACATGGTGGCTGCAGCCTTTAGTCTGCCACCCTACACAGGCCAGCGTGGAGAACTGACTCATTGATGGACGTTGGCTTTGATCTTGATTAGACTTTACGTCTGGCTTTTAGCAAGTAAGCCCACTCTTTCTTTTTTGATAATGTTAGCATGCCCAGGGGGGGTTGGGCAGCCCCAGAGGTTTTTTTTCCCTCCCTACTCCCTGCTCCCTACCAAACGAATAAGTACACTCCTTAATAGATGGTGAAAAGATCATCATGTTTTTACCGTTGATCGGCACGTCCTGCAGACTGTGGTGTCTAACATCCCGTCTTTTTTACACAATCCTGTAGTAACACATTAATATTTCTTTTTACGACCACAGGTTCATTGAAAATGTTATTTACTTTTTCCAGTTTTTGTCTGATCCCACCGGTCTGGAGTGGTATAAAAGTAGCTGCGACAAACACAAAATACGCCAAACTTCATATTTCAGTTTAGAGTGAACCAAAGCTGTCAATATACCAAAACACCATGCTGCTGGATTGGAGCTATTTAATTTAATGGAAATATAAACTAATAATTAACATATGGGATATTTAGGTAGTAGTGTTGATCCAGGAACTGGAGTGAACATTTAAAATGACAAGTATTTTGCTGTCAGTGTAAACAATATGGTTTACTGTAAAATGACTGGATATTTTTTAAGTGTGTTTTGCTTATCTGACTTGATTTGAAAGGGAAAAAAGCTGCGTCACACATGTGCATAAAAATCCACTTTTTGGCTAATAAAATAGATTAAGTTGCCTCCTGGACCATGCAACTCATCTAATAGGATAAATAAAGTGTGGATAGCAAATATTGCATTACATTATATTGCATTGCGTTACGTGCTTAAATAATTAATCGCTCATTATCGTTGTGTGTGTGACATCATTCAAAGCCTTGCCGTGTAACGGTGGTCTTAGTTTGTCTCTGTGTCCTTCACCAGCTCTGGCAACTGAGTTTACAAATTAAGCTCTAGTGAAAACCAGTATTCAGCCGCAATACCGCTACCTACAATGGTGGAATGTGAATCAGATAGTTACTGGTACTGGATTATTTTTTACATTATCGTATATATATATTATTAACACAATATTGATATTTCATCTTTTAGATATCTGCCATGCGCCGTCTGCCATCTGCCATATCGCCAATTAATCTAGGAGGAAAATTTTAATCTATGCATTTTAATAATCAAGTAATCGAGTTTAATTGAGTAACTGTGACAGCTCTAGAGGTGATTGTTTGCGTCTTCCTGCTGCTAACACCACCCACCCACCCACCCAGAGACTGAATTCTGCTCTATTGTCACCTTATGCTCAGTCACTGGCATCTCTCTTTCGTGTCGTGTGTGTGATTTCTGGTTCACCGTTTATCTTTTTTGAAAGGATTTCAGGATTATCCTGTCATTGCTGTTAGTGTCACCATTCCCCCCCCCCCAGCCACGGTATTCCAGGACACAGCTGTAAAAGCTCCAGGAGAGGCGGCTACAGGATTCTCAGTTCCGGTGTAATCCGTACGCCTCATTAACCGCAACAATGAAAATTCATCTCCCTGTTTCGCACGACTCGGCTAAAAGCTGGGAGACAATGCTTGCAAGAGCCCTTTACATTGATTTTTTGTTTTCCAGCCTGCTACAAAGCAGCTCATGTAATGTTAAACAATGAAACGCTTGTTATCTCATAAGACACTTTGACTACAGTGGTGACTAAACTTTTGATTCCTTTACCTGATAACATAAAATGAAAGTACTCAAAGCTGCAGGCGTGATTGAGTCGACCAATAGGCAGTCCGCTATCTTTGCTTTGTTTGTCTGAATGCTGAATGAAGAACGATCCCTGCACCTGTCACAGTGGCTGCTAATGGCATGTCACCCAGGCGACCTTTGATGCATAACTGCAAAGTAGCTGCTGTGCCACGGTACTTTTCATTGCTGCATATTCTTCAACCCCTTTGCCTCTGAACCCTGGAACACTTGGAGAGTGGAGCAGGGGCAGTATTGTTGTGCTGAAGCCTCCGAGTCTCCAGGGGCCAGTGTTGGTGTGGAAGCACATGCACGTAATGAGGTATCCCATTTCCTCCAACCCTGTATATGCATCTGCAGCATTAGCTGGGTAAGAGGTAGAAAATATCATTAAAGCCAAGTAGCTCTTATTGACTCCTCTTGTGCCTAAAATTCAGGACTAATGAATAATGTATGTGCCTGCTTGGCGGTGACTCACCAAGTCCTGAAGAGCGAGGTAGTGATGCTGTGGACGGCCTACTTCTGCCAAGGCCTGAAGAGAGAGGTAGTGATGCTGTGGACGGCCTACTTCTGCCAAGGCCTTAATAACCCTGCAGCCTTCACTCCCACCACTAGGAGTCACCTCGTTCCCAAAGGCAGTCTGAGTCACTCAGTTGTTGGTGCAGGAACGTAGGACAGCCTCAGGTTCTTCTGTTATGCAGCACCTTAACACCCCTGCATTAGATTAAGCATCTTCTGGAAAGCATTTGGAACCCTGATCGCAATAGAGCACGTGCTTCCCAGCCTGTAAGGCACAGCTATTTTGTGTATGACCTTCACACTGCAGAAACGGGGAACAACAACGTCTACTGCAGACCCAGGCTAGATGGGGAGTAATGCGATCAAAAAAATGTCCTGTCCTTTGTTATAATTCAACACTGAAACATCTATGGTACAGCACTGTTTATTATTTTCCATCTATCTTCCTTCTGCTTGACGAGGACAGGGCCTCAGGGGGCCCAGGGCCTGTCTAAGGCATTATGGGGCATAAGGCAGGGGTATACCATGGATAGGATGCAAGTTCAACTGAATTTAGAAACACTAGTTTATTCAGCTGCATGTGTTTGGATGGCAGGAGGAAACTGACACAACACGGGCAGAGCCTGCACGGGATTCGTACCCATAACCCCAGACGTGTGTAGTCACAGTGCTCCCTAGTGCACCACCATGCATCATGCAACTGCATTGGTATAAATTTATCAATTATACACTGTAGACGCTTTAAGTTTTTTTGAACAATTTGATAAAAACTCAAACATCTTGCTGAAGTTACTTCATGCTCAGATTGCTAATCACTCTGTGCATTGTAGCTTTTGACTATACCATGACATATTTCATAAAAAAACCCAAAACAAATATGATGAATGCAATTGCAGTCCTTTGATGACACAATAGTGTGCTGCAAACCCCCTGTAAGACCTCTCCCTATAATTAGATGCACTGTGTCTGACCTAGAAATATTTTAAAGTCATATACGGTATTTTGTACACAGCAAAATAAAATATTTATAGAGCATAAAATAACTGTTCTCTTCAGGACCGTTCTTAAGTCCCACACCTGTAAATATCGAACTGCAAAAAAACCGTTGTAATGAATAACCCTCTGGTGATTCTTTATTACCTTAAATGAGTTCATATCCTCGACTGGATGTTTTTTTTGTCTGTACGCGTCGAGAGTTATTTTCAGTTTATGTTCATCCTTCCCAAAAATAGAGCTGTACTTTAGTTAGACCTACCAAAAACGGACATCTGTTCTTGTTAAGGCGTTGTGACAAATTGAGGCTTCTAAATCAGAATAGGGCTGAAAATCACATGCACGGTTGCTCTGTACCAGGGGTTTTCCTGGGGTCCACAAGAAGGAAGGATTCATTATAAAGAAATATTCATGGTACGAGACGCCCAACACTGGTCTGTTTTCATTGGGGAGTCCCCGGTCAAACAAAGGTTGAAAACCCCTGCTTGACTCTGCAGGCTGACCGAGCACATCATTAACGATTTTCCTATCTCTGCTGAAAAAGTCATTACGCCCCCCCCTCCTTCATTTCCAATGAACGCTAATGAATTCAGTGGGATTCTGATGTGAGTGATTACAGTGCCACGCGAAGTCTGCTTCAAACAGGAATTTAAGTACATCTGAAATGATGCTGAAATTACAGCCTGCATTAGGATATTTTAATATCTAGTTTGTAACGTTTTCTTAACGTCTCTGCGAGTCATGCATTCTGAGTAGCCAGGCACATCGCTCTGCTGTGTTAGCTGTATTAGAGGTCAGGTACAACATAGTAAACTGTCATAGGACCTTATAAGAATTTAGAAGGAAGTGATGTAATTTCTGTTTATTAGTATTTAAAAATGGTTGGGTTTTACATCCTTTAAAACCTTAAATCTATCGTTTTAATTAATATTCGAGACAAAATATTTGGTCATTCTTAAGATGTGGTCTTCTGGCTAAGGATTATTTCTTTCAGAACCAAAAAAAGCATCTTCCTCTCAAAGGAGGGCTATATAGTTTAAAACGGTGCAAAAGCATCCACAGCCTCTGCGTCTAATGCAAGCTTTATTGTGGTGTTTTTACAGGAAATGGAGCAGCATTTTGAGCAGGAGCGCCTCCTGCTGGAGGAACAGAAGGCTAACCTTCGGCAGCAGCTGGACAGCCTGAGGGAGGAACTTACTGCCAGACTCAAGTCAGCCAATCAGGAGGCAAGGATTCATCCCCAATCTGTCAGCACCTAGCTAAGCACAGGACTAGTTTGTCTGACCCTAAAAACAAAGAGCATGCAAAGGGCAACTCCACCCCCACACACTATTACACGGCTGCTATTGTTCCCATCTCATTACGTACGGTCAGATTTAATAAGCTCTGTCTTTGTATGTCTGCATGTACCGGATTATGGTTGCAGATGGTGTGGAAATTGCTTCATTGATTCCCAATTAGTATTCACAGATGGTTGAGCTTTTCTTCCTTTTGGACCTTGTTTTTCTGGGTGGTCAGTTCAGGAACGTCCATCTTCCTGCACCTGGCGCTCTACTTAAGGGGCTGGCCGTGCCCTGCTTGCCATGTCTTATTCCCTCCCAACGTGTCATCGTCTGGTTGTATAGATATATCCCAGTCGGCTAAACAGCATTGCCGCACGGCCATGTTGAGTGTGACCCTGTGTTCCTCTGAGAATCCTCGCTCGGTGATTATTGTCCCTTGACATGGCCCTGCCCTGCCCTGCCCTATCCTGCCCTATCCTGCCCTATCCTGCCCTGCCCTGTCCTTCCATGACACTCATCCTCTTGCTCCCTCCATGCCAGGTGTCTCGTCTACAGGGGCAGGTCCAGCAGAGCGAGCAGGGCCTGGACTCAGCCGAGGGCCACATCTCCAGTCTGAAGGAGGCACAGGAGAAGCTGATCGAGGAGTTGGATGTAACAAGGTCCAGGTTACGGGAGACCAGTAACCTCCTCACTGCCCTGCAGGTGAGAATAGAACTTGCTGGTTTGCAATGTGCAAATCCAGGGTATTTAATCCTTCAGCCACTCTAGTTCCACCGTTACCCCCCACATTACCCCTCAGATCCACTCTTACCCCCACATTACCCCCATTACCCCACAGTTCCTCTCTTACCCCCACATTACCCTGTTACCACTCAGATCCACTCTTACCCCCACATTACCCCAATACCCCTCAGATACACTCTTAACCGCCACATTACCCCCGTTACCTTTCAGTTCCACTCTTATCCCCACATTATCCCATTACCCGTCAGATACACTCTTATCCCCACGTTACCCCATTACCCCTCAGATATACTCTTACCCCCGCATTACCCCATTACCCCTCAGTTCCACTCTTACCCCCACGTTACCCCTCTGTTACCCCTCAGTTCCTCTCTTACCCCCACCTTACCCGCTATTACCCCTCAGTTGCACTATTACCACACTCCATTTCAGTGAGTTAGTTATTTCAGCCTGTGTGTGTGTGTGTGTGTGTGTGTGTGTGTGTGTGTGTGTGTGTGTGTGTGTGTGAATAATCCTGATTCCGATTCTAATTCTTAAACCAGGGACTGGGGGGACGAGTGGGGGGGGGGGTTGGCCTTGATATTTCTTGCTCCTTGAAAAATGTTCACATTGAGTAAACCGGATGGTTATACTGACATTTCATCATTTATGATACGTCCCTGCGGACCCCCTGCCACTGCTCTACCGACCCCCGGGGGGCACAGATCCAAGTTAAAAGACCCTTGCTATAGATCATATCAAGGTCAATTGCTTTCCAAACTAGCTGAAACGCTGCTGTTTCGATGCATACTGCACAAGCCTTGTGCCGCACAATCGCACCTACATACTGAATTATACGACTAAAAGGTCCAGCTCTGGGACATGGATAGTTTTCTGGACCAGAGTGAGACGTCCTACCTATAGCGCCTTATCATGTTAGCATTAGTTAGCATCTTTCCCTTAGCATGCCTGACCTGCAGCTACCCAATTTTTTTTTTTTATCTCGCCACAGGTAGCAGATCAGCAGTGTATGAATGTGTTATTGTACGCGCTACATTCTGTTATGTCAAATAAAACGCTCCTGATTTTTGACACATTTTGTCATCTTACATTGTATCCTGCATAGCAGCCCCTACCCCTCCCACCCCCATCTCCCAGTATAACATGACAGGCATTATCAGAAGCCGTCTCCCCTGTCAGCCATTGGCATTCTGTCATAATGTGGGCAGCACAGCGCTGTGCCATGGAGCCAGATGAGCAACACAGACAGCCCGCAGGCGGCCCGTGTGCCCCTGCTGCCTCCATTTTCTTGTTGGCTCTCAGTGTCAATTATTGCCGAATTACAGCAGAGGATGTGCTTAGATGTAAAGCAGCAGGTCTGCCCATTACCCCCAGTTTATCATACTGTATTACTTACGCAAAGTCATCTCGGCTGCTCATTAACCATTTCTCACCTTCCGACGAAGCCACACCCTGACGCCTTTTCTTTCACCCGCCACCAGGGGGAGATGGAGACCCAGAAGCAGCAGCACGAGGCCAAGCTGGTCTCCATCAAAGAAGAAGAGAAGCTGAAAATTGATAAAGTGGCTCTGGAGCTGGAGCTGAAGTGGACCGAGACCTTGAGGTGCGCTGTCTCCTATGACCCTCCAGGTGCTCCTTGGCAGGGTCGTGTTCAGGCCAAGGTGGACCTGGTTTGATTGGAGAATGAGCAGGACCTAAAAATGAAACATCTAAACAGAACACTAAATGGATAGCTACCATTTCTACCTGTTAGCAGGATTGGAATGGGATTAGAATTCAGCCCTGGACCCTGGGGTTCTCCATGACCCCAGGGTGAATTTGGGGGGTCCCCCATGATGACTTTGTTGGCCCACCAGGAATATGCCCATTGTGCCAGATGCCCAGTCCAGCGCAGACTGCTAGTATTGTTGGTAAACCCATACTGAAGTAGTGCTGGTTCCTTGCTTAACGAAACGGTATATTCTAGGTTCACGTGGTCAGTGTCACGAAGGAGAGAACCGTGACTTTGATCACGTGATGATATTTCATACCATAATGGTAATAAAGGAGAACAACTTAGGCAGGAAGTATGACTGGAAACAGAAATGGAGAGAGGACCCACAGCTGGATATTCATTTTTCATTAGTTTTTTTACAGTGGATTATCCGAAGAGGCTGTAGCGAACAAAGTACGGTACTGAGTGGAAGAGTGGCTGTCAAGGGCTTAACGCTGAAGGCTTGTGAATTTCAGGAGGAACAGCGAGAATAGATCTGTATGGTGCTGACTTTACAGAACATAAGAATTAGACAGAGAGGAATAACGAACATCTCCAGAACATCAGAGGATCTTCGGTGAACATACTGTCTCACTGGGGTCAATTCATATTCTTTACGAATCGTTGACAATTAAGGTTTACAGATTTATTGCGAACAACTGTTTCTCTTTGGTGTGAACTTTCCCTCTTTCTTGGGTTTACAAACCCAGGGCTGGCAAGTCCAGATTTACACATTCCCGTCTTCTCTGCTTTGAAAACGATTGTATTGTTACATGCAGAAGAACAGACTCTTTTTTACCGAACTTCTTCTTTGAGCTCTTATGTGACTCCCCAGGGCTCCGTTATTGCTTTAAAGGCTCAGTATTCTGGAATTTTGGATTAAAATTACATGTACTCGCCATAACCGACGCTAGGCCGTTTACAAGGTTTATAGCTAGCAAACTGTGCCTGGTCTAAATGGAGGGAAAACGCAGCCACTGAAACGCATTTCCGCGCTTATACTGAGTTCACTCATTTGGCCGGCTGAGGATAGTTTGGGCTCGTCTGCAACCAAAAAACTGCTGCGCTTGCTAGCAGGATCTCTCACGGGAGAAACCGTGTCTCAAAATAAGAGCGTAATTGTTTACATTGATTCATACTTGACGTAACTGTAGCTATTTTGTGCTTGAATGTTGCTCCCGCAATTGGAAACACAGACGAATTGTTTGAATTAGTACTGAAATTGCAGCGCTTGTAGTGGGAATCTGAATGCAGACATCGCTGAACAACACATATTCCTATTTCATGTCACTGAACGTGGCGTGAGTTTTTTGGGGGCATCATGCTACAAAGGCACGGTGGTTTCTTTCATGTCACCCCCCGACTGTCGGCTGGGTATTGGTAAACTGGGACAATGTTTGAAATTTTACTTTCTCTCTCACTTGAAAAATGTGATCCTAATTATAAATATTAAAACATAACAGGGTTTTGAAAGCTCAGCTTAAGTTAATAGGCCGAAGAGGCACAAAGATATCAAACACATATGTGTCCCAGTTTACCTTTTGTCCCATTTAACCAATATTCACCCTAATTAATGAACCTCTGAGCTGATAATGGGCATCCTGCCTCACCAGGGTTAGATCAGGCAGCTGCATAGACCAGCCAAAGCGGGTCCAATCTACCAAGGGGACCCCACACACCCCCCCAAATTTATTTCTGGTTACATGCCTGCCTAGCACCCCTTAAAAGGTAGATCTGGCCTTCATCTCCGTCCTCTGTGCAAGCCTTCCCTCTAGGCTGCACCAGATCGCAGCATTTGGATTCACCTTGACCAGCATCCAGTACAGTAGTGGAGGGGCCTGTTTCCACAAGACAGGCATGGCCATCAGAGGCACAGTTGGCATGGGGGCGGGGTGCAGCAGATTGATTTTTAAAATCCCCCCCCAAACTGTGTTTCATGCCTGGGCCGAGCCTGGAGCTCATACTTCACAGAGTCGCTGTTCGCAGTCCCTTTTAAACGTCACAAAGCACGGCAGGCTGTCCGGTGGCGACCAGCAGCTGTACCCTTTTCTGCTGCCAGTAGAGGGCGACTGTGAGACCGCACAGACACCATCCGCCCGCAGTGTGTGGGTCGCCTTTGGGTGGTGAAAATTCGGCAGCCATCCCTGTGGATCATGCTTCTGAACAATGCTGTGTTTGGGCTTTTCCATATTGTTGGATCTTCTTGTCTTCCAGGTCATTAAGCTGAAGCTGGGTCATTAAGCTGAAGCTGGGTTATTAAGCTGAAGTTGGGACTCCTTGATCCATCACAGAATGCTCCTTTGTTACTGTCACCTCCGCTGGCTGGTTCATAAGCCACATTTGAACTGTCATGCACCCAGCTTTTGCGAAAAGTCTACTACTGATTGCCTGCCTTTATGGTTAATTAAGCGGGGGATTTAATTAGAATCGCCTGGGGTTCATTCCATCCATCCATCTATCCATCCATCTTCCACCCACTCATCCAGTTCAGGAGCTCAGGGTGGGGCTGAATCTACCCCCCTACTATATGTCAGCAGGCACTCTGCCTTTCCAGTAGGAGAACTGAAATATCCTCACACATGTTAGTTCACTTTCGATGTGTGACAGTGATTCGGTTTTGGCGGATAAAATCTCCACTGCCTCATCGTTAAACATCACTGCACACTTCCCTCAAAAAATGATTCACCAGACATTTTATTTGAGGTCGTACAGCTGGATTCGAGCAGATCTAGCCGCATGAAATCCCCCTCTTCTGCCACGCTCAGCGATGTTGACAGCAGACGCCCAAATCCCTGACAGGAAGCTGGAAATGTTCCCTGATTACAGGGCAATAATCTTTACAGTAACCTCTTAGGGGGCCTCTGTCTCCCACTGCCGTGGCAGCATTGCAGTCGACTCTCATTCTGTGCAGTTCACCCTCAGCCTCCGTTTTCATTTTTTAATCCTTTTGTGATTTGTGGCTACGTTGGAAATAGGCCTTCCGTTCATCAAAAATGCACAGAGGCCGGAATCTACGCTCCTGCCTTTGAGCAAAGTACCGTCATTCCAATGCACACAACCATGGATGGCGTTTAGGGATGAGCTATTTCTGCTATAGTCGAAATTTTGAAATGCATTTAAATTTCAAACTTTTATGGCACCATCTAGTTTAATTAAATCACATGGCTTGTGGAATTAGATCACAGTACGATAAATTTCCACCGACACTCTCTTCACATTGTGCGCATTGATGCAAGCACCTTTAACTACTATTGCTGTATGCTAATGTTTAATCATTTTCGTTGTGTGTGAGTAATAGGTGTTGAGTGCAGGTCTTTATTGTGACTCAGTAAATGCTTATTCACTGCACCAGGCACAGAAGTTTTGGTACAAAAAAAATCAGTACTGCCCCTTTTCATTGATTTCCAAGTTCCAAACCAGTTGGGTACTGAGTACAAGCTGGTGCTTGTTTGGGACTTTGGGCTAGGACTTGCAAGCATGTTTGTTGTTGATTTGGTTATGCAACTGTCATTCTGTGCTGGTCACTGATGATGTCATTTTGTGCTGGTCACCGACGATGTCATTTTGTGCTGGTATCAGTTTCCATGTCTGTAGAAACCGAACGCAAGAAGCATCATTGATTTTGGTACCATTTTGAAATAACAAAATTCAGTATCTGCTGGAGTGAAAAGGCACCTGCACTGAATGTGAACTGATCACCACAACTCTGGTTTTTGTCATCTGATGAGTGCAATGGAGAGACTCTGGGTGAATCTCAATATGCGTACTTGACCGTACCTGTGTTCTTATGTACCCGTTCTGCGTCATCTTCCATTGCCGAAGACCAGTTCCAATACTAAGAACACAAATACAGAGGACGGTAAAAATCCCCAGATGTTGGTCTTGCTCCTCCCTAAATATCAAGGATACATCGGTTGCCTCCTCACCAAATAGACCAATCCCATGATTCATTGCACCCCAAGTTCGTTCTTAGGGGGACCCTCATTGGCTGCACACTGCAGTCATGGAAACTTTGAAGCCAATCAGGTCGGCTAAAGGATTATAAGACAGTGGATGAGGAAGGTGCAAATCAGAAAAATGGCACTGTCTACAGCCATATGGCTGAGTTGTCTTAGAGACTAAGGAGACACAGTGGCCTGCCTTCTTTCCGCAGGCAGGAGTGCAAGAAGCTTCGGGAAGAGCTGCGAGAAGAGCACGACGAGGACAAGCGCAGCGCCCTGACGCAGCTGGCGCAGAGCAAGGAGCAGGAGATGGGTGCCGCCAGGGAGGGCTGGCAGAGGAAGGTGGAGGACCTGCTGGAGCAGGTGAGCAGCATCCAGCTGCATGCTCGCGGACGCGTGGGGTCACACAAGCACACGTGGCACTCGCATACATATGCAGCGCGACTTCTGCATGCTGGCTGTACGTCCATCAGTCTGCCAGCCTGTGCAAAGCTGAGGCCTTAACATTATCTATAGGCCAGCAGTTGGATGAATGAAAAAAGAGCCAAGATTTCTCTCGTTTTAATTTCCATAAGGTAACATCCCCGCCGTGATCAGTTATTTAGAAATACTGTATGAAAGTCTTAGGCAGTCAAAGAAAATGGTGCTAAAATGAACTTCATGTTGGGGCAAAATTTTTGTTCGCTATGCTAAAATATTATGTCTGTCAAAGTGTCAGCTTAGCCATTTCAAAAACCCTGCCATATAACCATAATATTTGCAGCAACCATCTAACATACCCATGTATTTGATGACTCAACCACTAGCACACCATGTTTAGCTAATCAATACCTTATTGAATTATTTTAACGAAATTAATGAAGTGTGCTGGTGGTGAAATTTAAGGAATTCATAGAACGGCTGAGGTGCCCCTGAGGAGAGGTTTGGGAACTGAAGCGGTGATCATCTTTTATCTACGGGATATCAGTAACTTTTTGGAGAGCAAAAAAAATTCTTGTTTATTTTTTGTTGCATTGCTGATAATTTTCATGTGTTCTAATGTTAAATATACACTTAATACCCAGGTAAATAGTTTCAAACATTTTCTTTAACTGCCTAAGACTTTTTACCGTATAATCTGAAACCTCAAGTCAGCTATAGTTCAGGTCATGTTTAACTGTACTAGCAGTAACGAGGACCCGGTTCTGGCACCATCCAGAGCTGGCTCTGACGGCCTCCTTCCAGCCGGGCCGTTTCTGGGCTCTGACTGAAACTTACACGTTAAGCTCGGTCACGCGGGTTGATCCTAGCGGATCTATCCGGATCACTTCAGATTGTATGCCCTGCTGGCTGAAGCCTGCAAGAAAAGGGACCAAAGGAAGCTGTGGAGGAGGAGCTTTAGAGCCGTTGGCTGTGACCCGGGTTCGTCGGGGCGGATGTGAGTGAGGGAGGATTTGATCAGCCGTGCTGTGGGAGGTGTGAGCCCGTAGCGAGGAGCAAGACGGCTCAGGTCGCCGTCTTTCTGATCTGAAAGAATGACCCTGAGCTAAACACACCCCCCCCGTTTTAAGAAAGCGCCTTTATTTCCTTTGTGTTGCTGATTGCTGAATGTGTTCCTTTATTCCTGTGATTTCCCCCCATAGCGGCAGTCACTTGGTGAAGCTTTACATAAATCAATCAGTAATGTAAGTGAATCCCACTTACACACTTGCTGCCTTTGTTTTCCCTTTTTTATTTATATACTATCCGGAAATATATATCTCAATATATATTTTATCACGTGTGGCTCGCATGCTGGCCTTGCAAGTCTCTTTAATTTGTTTTGAATTGTTTTTAGTTTGGACTTGCTCTCGCTTGCACAAATGATGACGAGAATCCATGTTGTGCACCTTTATTTTTTTTTGTAGTCGGGGGGGTGGCTTGGAATTTTTGTTTTCGGTCAGCCTTCTGGGAGAGGGTGTGTGACTGAAGGACCCGGTCGTACATTCAGACTCCTCCGTGGAAAAGCCTGGAGGGGAATGGTGGACTCCAGCGACGGCATCCGGTTCCCAAGCAACGTGCATGAATTCTCATTCCTGCCGTCAAGCTTCTGTTCAGCATCGACATTCATTTTTCTGCTCGGAGTTGAATCTTGGTGCACGCTGGGACTTTTCCCTCCCCCTTGTCTTTGTGACTGGTGTATTTTTCTGTTCCTTTTGATGAGAAAACAGCCTTTCGTGGTGTGTGGTTTTTTTCCTCTATTTGATATGTGGTGTCATGGTCAACGCTGGGCCCTTTCTTTTTCGATTGCTTGGGAATTAAGGCTTTTGTTTGTTTCTTTCTTTGATTTTAACTATGAGGCCTTGCCTGGTGACGCGGTGTTACTTAAGGTCCTGCCCCTGCCTTTTTTTGTTTTAAAACAGAAACCGGAGCAGCTGTTTTGATTTCTATCGCAGCGACGCTTTGTCACACCACGTGTCCACTAGGGTGCAAACACTACAGGTGCATTGTGCCCCAATCCCTGCCAGACGCCCGGGTTAAATAATGCGGCATGGAAATGACCGGGGGAGGCATGTCTCCCCCTGCCCTGACAGGGTGTTAAATTACACATTCAGGGGAGTGGGTACCCGAAGTCTCTCCTCGATTTCTGGCGTCCATGTTTGTGATTTACATTGCAAGTAGCATCCGCAGTGTTTGCCATCGATACAGATGAAAAGCCCATAAGATGGTCGATTATTTTGACGAGGGAAGGTGTTTACGTCATTATAATTATGGCGCCTCACGCCGTTTTCGGTTTCTGCTGTTCCGGCTTGCGCTGGGGAGACGCATCACCCCGAGTTTCTAGTTAATCATCAGGCATATTTGTTCGTTGTGTCTCCTGTTGATCTCTCATACATCTGTACCTATGAAGATGCTATAATGAAAGGCCAAAGCAGCTTAGTTTGGTCTTTCAAATTACTGTCAGTATTGAATATTTATACCAGAGTTGTCTAATTCCGGTCCTGGTCGGCCAGTCTGCAGCACAGTTTGCATACTTCCCTGCTCAGACACACGTACTAAATCGTGTGAGCTGAATAAGGTGTGTTTGAGCAGGGAAATGTGCAAACTGTGTCGCAGACTGCCCCTCTAGGACCGTAATTGGGGAACCCTGATTTGTTTATAGCTTTCACTCCAGTTGTCCGGACTTGCTCGGGATATGTCATCAGAGGTGCGGAGCTCGCTCTGGCCAAACCTCCTCGCTGTGGCAGGGAGTTGCGCCTGCCCTCAGACCCGCGATATAATCGGCTGCCCCCCCCCTTGCCCCGCCCCCTTCTGGCCTACAGATCTCGCTGCTGAAACAGAGCCTGGAGATGCAGCTGTCACAGTCACAGAACTCCCTGCAGCAGCTGCAAGCACAATTCAACCAGGAGCGCGAGCACCTGAGCCAGCAGCTGCAGGAGTTGGAGCTGGAGCACCAGCGCAGGGAGCAGCGGCTGCAAGAGGCACACTGCTGCACGCTGCAGGACCTGGAGGAGGCGCGGCAGCAGGACCTGAAGGTGATCTGCCCTTCCTCGCTAATTTCCACATCACCAGTAGTCATAGAAAAAAGGAAGAACTTATATTTTGTCTTAGTTTTTCCCATAATTTATTGCAGTGTTTCCCAGTCCGGTCCTCGGGGACCTACAGACAGTCCACGTTTTTGCTCCTACTGGGAGCTGGCAGGAAGTAAAAATGTGGACTGTCTGGCAGGGCACCGGGAAGGAGCAAAAACATGGACCGTCCCTGTGTCCCTGAGGACCGGGTTGGGAAACACTGATTTTATTGCGATTCATGCCACGGTGCTGTTGAGTTTTTGAATCTGATTGGTCTGCAGGGTGTTTGTTCATTTTCTAGAACTGCACTCATAAAGCCAGGCTGATGAATTACAGTAGTAAATCAGTCTTTAAATGATCTTTAATTGTTACTGTTATTTAAAATTCCAAAAAATATTTAATCAATGGCTAAAGAAAGTACTTATAATAAAATATAAAATAAATGCGTTTTCAGCTCATGAATGTGACAATTTCAGGCCCTGTGTTTACAAATGTACGACGGAGGGCTAGTTGTGCATTAACAGTTACATGATGCAGATCAGGCACTGATCACTTCTCCACAGGTCACTTTGCCCTATGTCAAACCGAGTTAGTCAACAGACCAGTGAACATGATAAAGCAGATTAGATAAAGCAGCAGGGCTGATCTTTGGGCTTGGGCTAGATTTCTGGCCGACTCAGGACCTCTATGTGTGATCGTGTTAAAGTCAACGTGTCGTTTGAAATGCAGAGCTAAGCTAGCGATGCCGGAGAAGGTCATTATCGGCAAAATGAATAATGCAGGACAGGAATGTTATATTCATATGCAGGGCTTGTTGGAAAGGTGTAAGTATCACGAGGAGTTATTGGGCAGGAGCTATGGAAGTGATGCTCCATCGGGCTCTGGATTCTGTCCGCCACCGAAGCCTCGTTTTGGACATTCTCCTCTTTTGGTCGATTCGACTGATTTGGTGTCGTTTAAGTGGTGAGGGGGTGTTGTTTGAAAAGCACTGCTCAAGCTGAACGGGCCAGACCATGGGTCTCGTTAAAATCCGGCTCTGCTGACATATTCAGGGTTATTTTAACAAATAACCACATGCTGGGTTAATTCATGGCGCAGATGCCTGTGGTCTTTTCCTCAGTTGAAACGAGACTTAGCCGGTACCAGGATACCGAATCCATAGAAGTGGAGCATTATTTACTCCACAACAGTCAGTTCTACACTATAGCGAACATCTCCCATGGCTGTCTCCCGTGATTAACATCTCTTTGAGTTGTTGATTTCTGCTTTTTGGTAGCACAGCCTTCCGTAAGCTAATGCAGCATCACCCGGCAGCTGTATTTGGTGCCCCCCCCCCCCGCTGCCATAGCGGACCAGGAGCAGCAGCTGGCCTGAGTAATAGACAGTTAGGAGAGCTACGTCAGTGACTAGGCAGATATTGCGGCAAGAACCTGCTAGCTGGAAGGATTTCTAGCTGTGCATTTTTTTCAGTCTTCACACAGGGCTGGTTTCTCTCTAGGGGAGCGTCCATATTTGCTAATAGACATACTTATGAAACTATATATATAAAGCGTGACTTTTGTTTATTGCACTTTATAGGAAGAAAACCAAAGCTAAATATTAGGAAAACAAACTTGGCCCTTTTTTCGTGATATATTGAGATTTAAAAAGTGCCCACTCTGTTCTTTCTTGTCTTGTGGGAACAGCTATAATGCTGAATTCAGAGGTAATCTCAGCAGATAGAGTACCGGTTTGGGACCAAGTGACGTTGAGGTTGTACCCTTGAGAAAAGCTGTTATTAGCTGCTTTGAATCAGTGATTGCTAAACAGCATCGACCCACGAGACTGTAGTCAGGCCTGTGTGCTGATGTCTGTAGCTCTGGTTTGCTCCCCTTAACCCGGGTGCCGTGGTATCTCAAGGAATTACTTCTCTACAATCAGCCGAATCAACCATTTAGCTCTTAATTAGCTGTCTGTTTATTCATAGCAGACGTCTTCAGCCGAATCAACTCTGGCTGTTTCTTATGGTCAATCAAGGAGAAGATGACGATGATAGACCAATGATGGAAGTGAAAATGACTGGCCTCTGTGGATGGCCCAAGCTGCCATTTCTCTAGTTTAACAGCAGTCCTGTTGACAGCACTGTTGGAACATTAGTCTGTGTTACAATAGGTTGGTCATGGTTGTATTTTAAATCATGTTACTTGACGCCCCTGAGGCAAAGGAATGCAGTTGCCTGGCCTCTGTTCTGTGCTCCACCAGGCAAAGGGAATGTTTTTACTATTCAGACTGTGGACCTCTTCAGTTTACTATATTTGGGCAAAGAAAAGACAGTAGAAAATATCTAGCATTCTTGTTATGTTTTGCTGCATCATTAATTTGTATGCAGCGCTTAAAAAACACGAAATAACCTTAGAGCGGCTCGGTGTTAATCAGGCAGTTCTGTGAAACCACGTCGTGTCACCTTGTTTCTCTGGCTTGTCCTGTTTGTGACACCTTGCCATATTGCCTGTCATGAAACTTGTTTTTTTGAACTGCTTCTGTCTTGCTGGATTCCCATTGGATGTTTTTTCCCCCCCAGTCTGTCAGTTAGCCAGTGAAATCCCTGTTGGCACTTGCGTTCTCCTCCAGCGTCCCTGGTAACTTGCTGGTGACTGGCTGACACGGCGGCTGAGCGCATTGCGAAGCGGGTCCAGGCTGTCTTTACTGCTCTTCCGACCCCAGGACAAGCCTCTGATGCTGAAGAGCTTATAGGCGGTGGTAAACAAACGTGCTCCTGGCCCCAAAACACCTCTGGATTTATTCCCAGCAGTCCTCCTGGCTCCCCCGGCCCGGCCCTACAATCTTTGCTCCTGCTCATGCGTGACAGTAAAAAGGGGGGACTTTATTTCCAAGCGGGGGCTGTTTCCTCAGTGCACCACACTGGAGTCGGGGCATTCTCACCGATGCTGAGATCTGCCGCTCAGTTATCAATGTGGTTTATATTTAGCTTTCCTGTCATTGATTGACCGGTTGATATTTACTGTGCCTATAGATTGTTTCGTAGACACTTATCTGTCGAACGTTACGAGAACTGCAATATGTCTTCTACATTTAGAGATATGTGAGTAATGTTTCGCATGATGATCAATCCAGTTTTACCGATCCTATAGTTAATGTCTGCTGCACCGCTTGGTCTTTCAAAGGTAGCCGTGACTGCTGTGACAGCCTCCATGAGTGGTTTCCTGAGTTTGTGCCTTTTTACAGAATTCCTCTGCCCTCTGTGTACTTGGTGACGGTGCTTGTTCCATCCATCTGTCTCTCCATGGCATACACATCAGTCCTGGCTGCCAGCCTCCGCCTTGGCTGTCTTCACCCAGACACCTGGCTCGTCCTTCCGGAGCTTGCCAGCCTCGGGTCGGACACGCCCCTCCGTCCGCCTGCCCTCTCCCTGAACCTCCTGTCTTTGCACACACAGGAGCTGGAGGAGCGCCTACGACACAAGCACCACGTGGAACTGCAGTCCTTGCGGGAGGCCCACAGGCAGAGCATCGAGACGCTGCGGCAGCAGTCGGAGCAAGAGCTGCAGACGCTGCGCTTTGAGCTGGAGGACGAGGGCAAGGCCATGCTGGGTAGGGAGCCCGATTCCCAGGGCTTAGCCGCGCTGGGTAGGGAGCCCGATCCCCAGGACAGAGCCATGCTGGGTAGGGAGCCCGATCCCCAGGACAGAGCCATGCTGGGTAGGGAGCCCGATCCCCAGTGCTACGCCGCGCTGGGTAGGGAGCCCAATTCCCAGGGCAGAGCCACTCTGGGTAGGGAGCCCGATCCCCAGGGGAAAGCTGCGCTGGGTAGGGAGCCCGATCCCCAGGACAGAGCCATGCTGGGTAGGGAGCCCGATCCCCAGTGCTACACCGCGCTGGGTAGCGAGCCCAATTCCCAGGGCTACACCGCGCTGGGTGGAGAGCCCAAAACCCAGGGCAGAGCCGTGCTGGTTGGGGAGCCCGATCCCCAGTGCTACACCACGCTGGGGAGGGAGCCCGATCCCCAGGACAGAGCCGTGCTGGGTAGGGAGCCCAATCCCCAGTGCTACGCCGCGCTGGGTAGGGAGCCCGATCCCCAGGACAGAGCCACGCTGGGTGGGGAGCCTGATCCCCAGTGCTACGCCACGCTGGGTAGGGAACCCAATTCCCAGGGCTACACCGTGCTGGGTAGGGAGCCCGATCCCCAGGACAGAGCCGTGCTGGGTAGGGAGCCCGATCCCCAGTGCTACACCGCGCTGAGTAGGGAGCCCAATTCCCAGGGCTATACCGCGCTGGGTAGGGAGCCCGATCCCCAGGGCAGAGCCGTGCAGGACAAAGCTTTGGCTTTATGCATCTTGAAAAGATTTAGATGCTCCTACGTTGACCCACCCATTCTCTGCCCACCCCAGCGTCCCTTCGCTCTGAGCTGAACCACCTCCATGCCTCAGCTATTGAGCACCTGCGCCAGACACATCAGCAGGAGACGGCCGCCACCAAACTGGAACTGGAGAATGCCCTGGAGGAGAGCCGGCAACAGGTGAGCGGGGAGTGGAAAGCAAGCGGGTTCTGCAGAATGGCATGAATGGGAATAAGCTGCAATGAATTCCTAAATTGGCTGAAATACTCAGTAGTAGCAGTTGTGCAAAGGTACAGCAGTTAGCCTACCAACCTTAGACCCCGGGAGAGTCAAATGCAGATCTCACGCACTTCATTGCCATGGTAGGTCATTCGCCTAGGATCTCTATTCCTGGAACTTCAGCAAAGGCCGGGTATAAATGGTGGAGCTGAGGCAGGGTGGGTGTGTGCCATATGGAACTGAGAGATATTGCGGGTACGTCACTCATGTCAGACGCTGATATCTATGTGCCTGAAAGTCAGGACGTCCAGCCAGCATCAGCTGGGGGCCATCTTTAGTCGTCCATAAATCACGCCAGTGAATCCCAATCCAAGGTTTCTCCTGTGCTTTTCTAGCTGACTAACTCTTGCCTATAACAATACCGACGCCTGCTGCAAGGCGACACTTAAATCTAAAAGGACTTTCAAAGCAAGACTCTCTCTGCCACTAAAGTATATCATTTCTAAAAAGCATTTCATTATAAAGATACTGAAGCAGTTATTCCTGTCCATCTCCTCTTGAATCTGACGGAGTATGGACAGAAGTTTTACATGACTCAGCCCAGCATTCAATCGTTTTGATATCCAGGAGATGAAACGTGATCTCGGAGGCTTTGGGACACTCAGCAGGCACAAGTGCTCTCCAGCCAGCTGCAGATGCTTGACCCGTCCCTGGCGTGTCTGTCTGAAAAGCCGCATCCAGGAGCCACACGCTGAGGCGAGGAGGCTTCCCGGGATCTTGAACGCCCTCTGAGATTACCGCAGCCTTCCTCGAATACCCCTCCATATGACACATAAACTCTCAAACCCGCCCCTGCTTGGTGGCATTATTCATACAGTAAACTGTGTAGGCTGAGAGCGAGAATATTCTAAATGTAGGTGTCCTTCAAAGGCTTAATTAAAGGGTTATTTTAATCAAAGCTGCCAAACAGATTGCTGCCTCTTAAATGTTTTAAGAGCACCACCGAGACGTAACAGAGGGTCCCTCTGATCTCTCAGCGCCTTTTTATGTTCCATCAAAGGAGATTTGCCTCCCCTAACCCTGCCGAATATGGCGCCCTCCTCCACACCGCCCCCGCCCGCCCCGAACAAACAACGCCATGTCTTCTGAAGCCACACAAAGCTGCGTGAGATGCTTTCAATTGGGAGAAGAACCCCTGGGTCTGGCTTTCCTTTCACTCAGGTGTACCCTCTCCATTTGTTTGACAACCTCCCCCCCCCAAAAGAGAATCAGGCTCCCACTGGAAGTTCATTCATGGATAGATTTCCTGTGAATAAAGGCCAAACAGCTCTATTAGTGTTCAATACATGTGTGATGAAGAGCCCTGAACCAGAACGTTCCATTATTCACCCCGGGGGTCCTGGATATTTGTTTGCAAACTGTGATAAAAGCCTTGATTCATGTCAGCTAATGAGAATGGCCTAACGGCCCCTTCACTGACAGTGGCAGCCAGCCTTCTGGACCACCACAGTCACTGTGTCGGGTGATCTGTTTGTCATTCCACAGCCAAACACAAGCAAAGAACCATGTTCTGATCACCAGTCTGGCTCGGGTTCTTGGGACTAGTTTTCCCTGGTGACCAAGCTCAGTGGAATTAGCCTGTAAATTGTAACTCTGGGTTCTGTTACTGTGTTCATTGTGGGACTGTGTCTGTCAGGATTGCCAGTGGTTATCGTAGCAGACCATGGTGCTCAGTGAGATCTCGTGAGGTATCTGTCCTCACATTAATAAGCTTGTTAGCACCTCTCGGCAAAATGAGCTACACGAGGCCCGTGTTTTACCCGCTATCAGTCCAAAACACCTTTACAAACTCATAATTAGTTCATTTGTAGATAGTAGCTGATGTATATGTTTTTAACATCATTTACATGGTTCTCTCATAAGCTTTTTTCAAAAGTTTACAGCTCACGATCAGATGGATCCAGTAACAGTCCAAACTAATTTTGCGCCCTAGGCGAGCATTACCAGCGGCGCCCCCCCCACCCCTCAGTTATAGGCAAAGTGTAATTGGCTGGCAATTCAGCGCCCCCTCATAAGTTAGCACCCTAGCCGGCCTCCTACGTCGCCTATACGATATACCGGCCCTCGGATACAGTCCCACATACGTAATACGCGGTGGCCTCATAG
>JAAGVU020000039.1:4713593-4725520 GCA_011763525.2 Mormyrus iriodes
TGCTAAGCAAGTAAATTCATGTGGGCTTGTTCTTTTCATATTAAGACACATTAATACCGACTAGTTTTAAGAATAGTCCTCCGTTTGTGGTGCCCCCTGGATGGATGGCGCCCATAGCATTTGCCTATATTGCCTATGCCACGGGCCAGCCGTGGATGGATCGCATTGTTTTTGGACGGGGAGTATGCACATCACTTTGGGCTAATGGTCTTCTTCAAAGATCATCGAGCAGCAGTGACTTTCAAGCGCACGTCCCGCCAGAACACATTTTACACATTCTGATGGTTCTCCTTTCATGCCTAAAAATACTTTCAACTCGCTCGTACAACCGTGTCTCCGCAGCACTGCCACGGAAAATGGCGGCCTCGGTGCCTTTCATCCGCGATGCACAATAAAATACTGTTAGTCTGTTCTTTATTCTGTTGAATGTCCGGGTGAAACTATGAAAACTGGTGCAGTGCAAGTAATTTACATTTCGACAGATGTGTTCCTTCACTGGGGATGTGCTCCAATAGTCTGCAGCTCTTTCATCATGAGTGTGTTGTAACTATGAAAATTCTGTTTGCCTGAAAAAAAGAGTTCGCTGCCATTGCCTTGGGTCTTGAATGAGGAGTTAATGAGGGTTAATTGCACCTGCAAGCAGACTAAATGGTGCGCCCACTTAGGGTGCTAATGATACAGTTTTGCCCAGGGCGTCTCTGGGTGATCATATGGCCCTGTTTCCTAGCACTGCGACCAGTTGTCCTGAGCTTGAGTCTTGGCCAGATGTTGGCAGACTGACATCGCATGTGTTTTTCTAAAGTCGACCTGGTAAATGAATTGCACGGATGTCATAAGTGCTGATTGCTTGAAACAATGAGCGAGACGAAGTTGATTGGCAATGATTGTCAGTCTTAACGGTCCAGTTCCATCCCTGAACAAAAATCAGTGCAGAATAAGAAAATCCAGCCTGCTCAGCAGACCTATTGCTTCTGGAACTTGCTGTGCTGCACCATGTCAGGGTTTTTCAACTCAGTCCACAGGGACCCCCAGACAGTCCACATTTTCGCTCCCTCCCAGCTGCCTTCACACCTGAATCAAACAATCAGACCGAACAATTAAGAACACCCAATTCCTGCTACAGGGAGGGAGGGAGCGAAAATGTGGACTGGCTGGGGGTCCCCAAGGAACGGCCTGAGAAATGCTGCTCTAGGCCCTAAAGTCTGACGGACCTGTTGGCCCTGTGTCAACTTTACGATTTGTCAATAATAACCAGCATCCCCTAGTGGGGCCTGTGCTTTGGTGACACGGAGGTCAGGGCTAACAGGCTGCAGCTAAGTGGACCCATTGACCTATTAGCACCCAGGAGACCTTGCCACTTAGTGCCAGGGTCATGGTGACCATTGATTAAGACCATAGCTCTGGGGCTACTGTGTGTTATTGTGTGTTAGAGTGTGTTAGAGTAATAAGAGGTCAAAACTGGGTTGTGTATTGGAAGGTACTAAGCTGAGATATAGCAGTATATGGATGAGTCACATAACCCATTGATAATGCAGTACTCACGATTAAACAAGGCCCCATGGAACACTCTTAAAATGTAGATGATAAGAAAAGTCCATAGTCTCTTTCTGAGGTCTCGTGAGGTTTTTACCACTTTGAACTAAAAGGAGCATATGTGAATCGTGCTGACAGGGACATCATCTTAACCGCAAGAAAAACATTCCAGCAGGTGAAAACTGAATTGCTGGTCCTTCGAGAAGAAGGTGAAAATTAGAAAGAAAGGCTGTACCATTTTGCAGTCAAGCCGAGGGTTTTGTCTGGGGGAAGCTCAGGAAAAGTTTTAAAGCTGAAGGCTGTTATTGACCTAATGGTGATCTTCCCCTCTTGTAACTGCATTTATTGTAGCATATAGTAATCTGATTCCTCGGAAACCATTACCTTTATAAGACGCGCAATTGCCTTGAATACACTCAGTGGGAGTCATTAAACGCTGACTGTAAACACCAGAAAGTGGAAGGGAAGATTATCCCTGGAACAAGTTAGGCATGATTAAGCCACGCTTTAATGAGACATACGGATGGAAACAGGCGTGTGTCCACATGTGGGCAGGCTTGAGAGGCAGTTTGGAGTCTAGGTGCAGAAAAAACTGCCTTGTCAAAGACTGGACGCGAGCATTGGGAGTGTGAGAGCAGGAGTCACAGCACTGAGTCTAAGAAAGTGGTGATGGGGCAATGGGATATTACCTGCTGCAGAGTGATGCAAAGCCGGGCTCTCAGTCGATGTGCAGTTTGAGGTGCTTGCTGTAACACGGTTGTGCATTCTGCCCACGGTTCTAATGAAAACGTCAAGGCAAACAGGCGTAATGAACAGTGACTGAACCTTCCTGAGAGTCTCTCTCAGAAGATCGTGCATGCCTGAAGAGGGGGGGGCACTGTGCAGCGTGGAAGAACACAGCATGGCTGCGGTTGTGGTGGATAGCATTATGTGAAATGCGGATTTGGTCATCAGAATGTAAATTTAACCACCAAAATTTTGATAGACCTTTGAGGTTTTACTATGAGATCTAGTCCTGTGACTGAAGCTGCCTGCATTCTTGGGCTTGCTTCTCATAATCAAAGGTAGCTATTTGTTTAATTGCACCAGATGAGGCCTAGAGAGCCGGGCAGGTTAAAGCTAGGGAACGCTACAGAAACATCCTGGCATCAATATTTGAAACGCTCTGCTTAATGTTACGTGCCTGGCCAGGCGGAAGCAGTTGAGTGGCTGATGGTTTAGTGCTGAACATTAGCAGAGTGGTAATGTCAGCATTCCATTAAGGCTTAAAGGCTTCTTTTCCGCAGAAAGGATATGCAGCTGTCGGCCTACAGCAAAACAAGGTTCAAGGTACGCAGGGGTTCACCCTTGCGTGCATTTGTGTCTGCGTGTGTGCGTGTCTCCTCCAACAGGAGAAGCAGCTTCTGGGGCACATCTCGGACCTGCAGGAGGAAGTGAGCCGCAGGAAGAATCACATCGCTGACCTGGACCATGAGATCCACTCCCTGAACGAGAATATCAGCACCTTGACCAAGGAGCTGGAGCTCAAGGGCAAGGAGGTGCTCAAGGTTCGCAGCGAGGCCAACCAGCAGATCAGGTGTGAAGGACCGGCGGGCAGGGGCTGAGTCTGGCAGTGGACGGCAGGGTGCAGTTAGGTCACCTCTACAGGAACATTTGGCGTGACGTCTCTAGTCACATGACTTTGTCACATGATTAAGATGGCCGATAAATATCATTGTTAACCTTTGACCTCTTTGCAAACTAGGATCTTGATTTCAACAAACCTGCCCAGTTAAAAATTAAAGTAAATAAAACCACATTGTCAAAAGCCACTAGACAAACAAATATATTCATGTTTGTTAGAGAAATTCCTGACATTTAATCATTGCTGCATGTTGTGGGACAGATTGTCTCAGAAAGCACATACAGGAGTGTCAAACAGGTAGACAGGTTGTCAAGAACTCTCTGCAGTTGGGAAGATTCCTTTTAATTCCTTTTTGATAGTTTGCAGGAATCGACATTTTGTTTTTACTTTACAGTTATTTCTCTGGTAACGTAATTGCACGTGCATGGCTGATAAAAATCTGTCATCAGCTCTCTGTTGAACCGGTCAATATTTCAGAGGCACGACATTAATAAATGATGCAGGTAGAAGCTTCTCGTTAGAGTTACAGGTGGTGTTTGTTGAAATTAAACTGGCCCAAAACCGGAGATGTCTGAGAAGAACAGCGCTCGCCGCCAGCCAGGACTTCAGTCCCTTCCAGAGCATGTTTCATTTCCAATTATGTAACATGCTCCGGAATTCTCAGGCCAGAGATAAAAATATCAAATAAATAAATGAAGCCCGTCCCTTGGGGGGGTGGGGGAAGGCTTACTCCGGGAGACTACACATCTCCTCCCCCCCCTTCTGTGTGGTTTGGGTCGGCTGTGGCCTCTTTCTGGACATGAAGCCTGTGCTCTTACCCAGACTTAAGTGCATTCCCACAAGAGTAAAACCCCGACCGGCATGGCAGCAAATCAATAAATAAACAGAGAAAAGTGCTTTCACTTATAAGGGGTGGTGATATGGCCTCCCTGAGATGGACATTAAATTATCGATGTCTCCCTTGGAAAGGACTAAGGTATCAGGTACGAACAAAACATGGGTATGAAAATTTAATGTTCAGAAGAAAAGCGTCAGAAGGGAGGTTATTTATTGTGCATGGTCAACAAAATCCAGGAGTCCCTCAGCGAGGCCCATCTCCGGGTTTGGGTCCTGGAGGCAGCTATTTTGGAGCTTACGTGTTCGGTTTCTTCAGGGCCCATGAGCAGGACCTGATGAAGAAGCATGAGAGGGAGATGACAGAGATGAACGCCGGCCACAACCGCGAGACGCAGAACATGCTGGCGGACTTCAACAAGGCGCAGGAGCTTCTGAAGGACAAGATCTCCGCACTGCAGATCCTGTACGTGTGTTTCTGTGTGTGTATGTGTGTGTGTGACACCTGTGTCACTGTGTGAAGACATTACTGATGTCATGGGGGCAGATCTGAAAAAAGATTAATCTGAAAACAGACGTTTGGAGGGGCAAACTAATTCTGAGATTGTCCATTCATCTGCCGTGCCTGTTTGTCCAAGGCAGAGTTGTGGAGTCCATCCCAGAAGCCACAGGTACAACGCAGGGAATAACCCAGGATGGGGCACCAACCCATCACAGGGCACGCACAATTCGGCAATTCCAATTGACCTTAGCATTTTTTTGGACTGTGGAGAGAAACTGGAGGAAACCACGACAACTTGAGAAAAACACGCAAATTCCACAAACGTTGAGCCGGGACAGAGATTCAAACCCCAGTCCCAGAGGGTTGAGGCAGCAGTGCTGGCCACTGCACCATCATGCTGCCCCTTTTTCTACCACTAATGATGCCACAATGTGAATTAGGAATCACTGATTGCACTAGAGCCAGAAACTGTGCAAAGTCCCCACAATACTGCAAGTGCATGTGCGTGTGTGTGTGATAGAGTACATTAATATAAATGTCTCCCATGCTCACAAGAAAGGGCACTGATGGAGGGACACTGAGAAAAGAGAGTGAGGGGTGGTGGCTTGGGGGTGGCGGATGACATGGCTGGGGAAGGTGACCTTTATAGGAGGGCCCAGTGGCCCCCAGGCACCCTCCTCCCTCCCAGACACGGCTCCCCCCAGGCCGCTCTGGCAGAACGTGACCTCTGTGCCAATGACGGTTTCCTGCAGCTTTGTTTATGGGATACAGTAGGGTCATCTGTCGCCTTGGTCCTCTGCAGACAGAGGAAGCAGAGCAGGTTACGCTGGAGAACGACGTCTGTCAGAGCGGCCAGCCAAAAGCCAAATAACCAAGTGAAGAAAAATCACTCCATTTCATCACTGAGAGCAAACGGTATAACGAATCCGAGAGCAAAGACTATTTATAAACCGAACTCCATATAAACCGAGGCGATGTAAATTGTCATTGATTTTTCTGCTTCATGTATGTTGGCTGTATCTGATGTACAAGCCCCAGACAGGGCCTTGGGAGTGGAGATTTGGATGTTCGGGAATGACCTAGTTTAGTCTTGTGTGAATGAGAGCCCCGTCTAGCTGCAGGTCTGGAAACTGCGGCTCCGTTGTCCTTTCCGTCACACTTTCCGTCAAGCAGTGGTGCATTTTTCCGGCTGGCCAGAAAACCTGCAATAGCGTGTAATTAAGCCACCTTCACTCATCGCAGAAGCTATGGGTCATTTGGCAGTTTATCAGGTAGCAATCATCTAGCTGTCTACGGGGGGGGGGGGGGCGACAGGTGGGCGTCGGAGCATTTCTGAAACCGTACAACAGGAAGGTTAATGATTTTCATTTGCAGGTTGGCTAAAGTCTGGTTAGTCCTGTCCGTCTGCCATAGATGGCCATGTGATAGCTTAGCGGCTAATGTCCCAATGCATCCCGTGGTGGGGGATGCATCCTCTGCCTGCTAATGAAGTTCGACACCATTATGTATTCCCAACAGCTCCCCTTTCCCCTCCCCAATTAATCACAGCGCTCTCCAAGTCTCCCCAAAATCAGTCCCCAAACACCTCGCCTTTTCCTTCTATAAAAACTTCACAGGGTATTTATTTCTGTTCAGCTGCTCAATTATTTGTTGGTTTTTGGCAGACGTGCCGTCCTCCTGAGCCCCATCGCTGTGCTGGCGGCCGGTTGTTTATTCTTGTTGCTTGTGCCCCTAATTTCGGCTGAATGAAGGTGATCCCTGTCGCTGGTCATGCCACCCTTGAGGCTAGCTGTACCTTTACAATGGACCAGTTCTCGGACAGTCGCATCTCAGCAATGTCTGTTGCTGTGATGGAAGCTGGTGTATTACCCTAAAGCTACCGAGACTGCAAAAAGCATGGGAAGGCTCTGCTCAAACCGCCTTGATTGTTTATCTATCTTTTAGCTTCTCCTTCTTAAAATATTTTACATTACAATTAGTCATTTCAGTTTAATCATTTTTTTGCAATAGCTACAAAATAAAGCAACAGAACATAAATGAGACATGCTTTTTAAAATTTAGATACCTCTGAAAAGCTTTAAATATAAACTCAAGGGTACTAAAAATATGCGGACCCTTGGTTTCTGGGCACTGACTGACTGTATGATGCGAAATGAAACGAAAGTGTCCTCCAGAGTGAATTTATGATCATAGAAGGACCATATTGTGTGTCGGCAGCACTGTCAGGAGGTTTTATTTAGTGGGTAAGTGAAATGTAGGAGAAGGTAGGTCCCAGCTCCATATATCCTGCTTCTTTGGTATTAAAATATGTTGGCAGGGGAATGAACCTAAAGAGCTAGAAATCTTTCAAACATCTGCATTGCTGAGAACCATCTTCCTTACCCCGTTCTTGAACCTTGGAGTCTCCGCATTTTCATTGTGCCAAACCCAAACTGACAGCCTGTTGTTGGGGGGGGAGGGAGAGGGTGGTGGTTGTTCTGTATTCCGAGAGCCCTGGGATAGGAGGGGTTAAATGGGAATGAGTATGGAATCCCTACAAACTCAACAAGTTCGTATTCCCTGACCTCAGTGTCTGCTCCCTCACCCAGTTTGGAGGGAACAGAGGAAAAGTTCCGGAACAGGGAGAGCCGCCCTGAAGACCTACAGGTGATTGCTGAGCTGAAAGATATGGTGGCGGAGAGAGAGACCCTGGTCAAGAAGCTGGTGGTAAGTGTTTCAGGACAACATCTCCTGCAGGCAGTAGACCCTGCTCTCCACGGAGAGCTTCACCACACCACAGGGATCGTTAAGCATTATTGGAAAAGCATTTTGCACGTGGAGTTTTTTTTTTATCATTCCATTGACGCATTTCAGACCAGATTTCACCGTAACTATGACAACACACAGGAATGAATTGAATAAAAAGCTGGAGAGATGGTGCAGGATGTTGCATAAATGGCCCTGAGAACAGAGATTCACCATAAGACTTCAAGCACAGACCAGGCAGATTTAGAGATTATTTGTGTCGTTTTTTTATCTTGGAAACGGCAACTTTGAAACATTTATCATGATGTTTGATGCACGTAATTCTTTAATGGAAGATGACTGTAAAACGAGGCAGTGTGTTGCCTCAGGAAATGGACCGTGGCTCCCGTGAACAAAATTCACTCTGGTCTTCCCTATTTTTTTTTGCACAGGATGACAAAAAGTTCTACCAGTTGGAGCTAGTGAACCGAGAGACCAACTTCAACAAGGTGTTCAATGCAAGCCCCAACGTTGGTGTCATCAACCCCCTCATCAAGGTGAGCCAGCGTTTCACTTTTCGACCGTACATTGCTTTGGGTGAGCGTTCTGCCTTCATCTCCATGCTGTGCATCGCACACCACTAGTTGTAAACGACCCTTGGATGTGGGGATCAGCTCTTTTGTGTCCAAATTTTATAATGAATACTAACACCTAGACCAGTTCCCTCGTCCAGAGATTTTCGCGTAGCCAGGTACAGCCCACAGGGTCAGAACTCAGATCCCAACAATAGCATGCTAGCTTTGCTACCAACGTCGCTCCTAAGAAGAAGCGAAAACCAATAGGGATGACAGTGGGGTCTCTCTGTTGCCTCAATAGCCTTAACAACTTGCGTGTCCCATTCCCACATAAAAGCAGGGACCCTGGTTGTGGTATGGACCACCCTGCATGACTTACATGGTAGCGTGTGCCTCATCCGTGCTGCGGAACCTCCACTTCTGGACTCTGTGTGATCTCTGTCCACCTGTGTCTGTGTTTCTTACCTGTTCGCCCATCCCAATCTATTTTGCTTTCCAAGCCATTCTTTTGTACCTTTCGGAAGTCTTAGCAGCGTCTCACTTTGATACGTTACCTTGTGCCTCATTTATCTATCTCACGTAGCCAGGAGCAACTGTCATGTCCGTAACCAAGCGGCACAAGGCTAACCTTTTCGGGCAGATATAGCTTTTGAACCTGATGAAGCTGCGTAGCATCAAACGTCCAATCCGCTCTTCTGTCTGTGTTCTGTTTGTGTAGCAAAAGCGAAAGAATGACAAATCAGCAAACAGATTCAGCAGTTCGCCAAATCTAAGGGCTCTGGAAGCCGGGGGCCCTGGGGCCGCCCCCTCGCCGCCCAGCCGTCTAGAACCCATCCCCAACTCCCCCATTCACCACCTTGAGCTCAACACGAGCAAACCACTGCCCCCACCGACCCCTCCGACAGAACCCAAGAAATTCATGAGGTGAGCCGCACCTCGCCGCTGACGTTGCCGTCCGCACGTGGCAGGACCGGAGACAAGCACGAGCTCACGGCGGGCGCTCCGCCGTGAGCGTGGCCAGTCCGCACTTCATTGCTCTTGCCTTTTACTCTCTCTCTCCGTAGAAGCAGTTGTAGTATCCCTTTTGCAGATAGGTGACGCTTGTGCTCACTGTTCAGTGTCCCTTTCCTTTTAACCGCCACAAAATCAGGAGCTACCGCCTCAAAATGGCCGAGTTTTTGGTTGCAAAGTGATTTTCTCGGTTGCGGCTAGGTTCACCCTAGGACTGCCCGCTTGATCGAAATTTCGTTCGAAGGGCAGCTTGTTTTGTTTTGTTTGTCTGCTGCTCTGTCAGGATTTAATTGCGTCCTGGGAGAGAGGGATGGAGAGCACTGAATCTGTAAACACTGGTATACCTGCTTGCTCTCTCTTCAGTTATTTATGAGATGTTGGGGAGAAAAGGGGTATTGCAGTTTTTCTACACAAATGGTAATGCCCCATAAATGTGCTATGAAAATGGCATTGGAATGCAAATGGTACCATGGCTCCTCAGGGTTGCCCCCCCCATGACTGTCCGCATGCTGGTTTTGTCCTGCTTCTACCCCGTCCTGTCCCTGTGTCACACTTTTTTTTGTGGTGGAATATCAAAGTCCATCAAAGGTGATTGTTTTTCCCCGTTTCCTTTTGAACGCTTGGTTTCTGCTCTCCACATTTAAACGATCTGTTCACATTGCACTGTCGCCATTTTGTCACTCTTGGTTTATCATCTGTTGACTGGATTGCACTCAAAGACTATAACTGATATGCATGCACTTGTGCGCTGATCCTTTTTGCTCCTGTGTGCCAACATATCTATGTCTATGTGAGGGTCTTTCTGTGGGTGGCACCTTTTTCTTGATTCAACCAATAAAGTTGTTGACTTGTGCTTCGACAGCGCTTTGCTTGTGTTGTGGTGTTTTATACAGTTCCAACATTTGCCTCCAGGTGGGGTGTGTGCTGCTGTTACGCATGCATGCATTGAGCTTCATTCCTGGGCTGCTGATACACATGGGGTGGATGCTTGAGCATTTGAAGTAATGGTGGGGCAATGTGGTTATGGGAGGAGCAAATGAATATGGGTGATGCAGACTGTCTTGCTGTTTTGCATGCTGATTGCAAATGAGCAGGCCAGTCACGGCCTGCCCTCCATTATCATGGGACTCTCCCTCCACCTGCCTCACACACAGTCTGACTTGGAACACGGAGCTTCCTCACACTGCGGTGCGCCTCCCACTACAGGGCAAGTGAGTCATTACAATTATGTAGCAATAGTGGAAGGTGCCCTGGGGGGGTATTCCACAAAGCAAGATTTCTCGGTTAGCTGGGTTAACTTAAGTTTGAAGTCATGACTGTCTAGTAAGAGTTTAAGCAAGGAGCATTCCTATTGGACAGTCATGACTTCTAGCTTAAGTTAGCCCAACTAACTGAAAATCCTGCTTTGCGGAACACCTCCCTGTTCTCTGATAGGAAGCATATTACCACAGAACCTCAGCAAATTAGACAGCATCTGAGATAGGATCTGAGAATCAATGTGCTTGGCAAGGGGTGTATGGAGGGGCAGGGCCACAGGGTCACTGGCCCCAACTGAAAGCTGATTGGTTCATGGAGTGCCCACTCTGCTGTCACTCACAGATTCAAAACATATCATTGGCTAATGATAAGGTCTGTATGAATTATAGCCTCTCTTATGCCCCTCACCTTAAAAGACAAATCCTAGAATCACCCCTGGAACTGGGACTGGTATAATCTGGTATAATCTTGTCTTTTCCGGAGAACCCCCAAGCAGAAGGCGGGGCTAGTCTCAGGGGACCGTGGGCAAAATGTCAGAGACATGTGGTTGGCTGAGAAACCGCATGTGTCTGTTTACACAGAGCATGGACAAACGGCAAGTTTGCTAGTGACGCTCTGTGTTTATTGATAATCCCTGTGCAGTAGCTTTGGGGTCGCAGGTCTGAAGCACTTATTGTAAGCACTTATCTTTCAAAGCTAAACATTTCACAAAAAACACACGCAATTTGTGACATCTGAAGCCCGCTAGAACAGAGATGTGTTTGTTCATTTCAACGAGACCCTGATTTCCAACGAAAATTTCAGAGTGACAGTAAAGGTAATTGCTTGTGGTTCTTTTATTGTCTTTAACCACGCTACTGATTTAAAAAATGTTTTGAATCTGTGACCGCGACCCCAGTGGCAGCCAATCAGCTTTCAGTTGGGGCCTGTAGCCCCGCCCCTGTATATGCCCCTGTAAATAAGTATACCAGCATCTGTAAAATGGACTGCTTGTATATTTCAGGCAGGCAGAGTAGAGCTGCCAAGAGCAGGACAAAGGTGTGGCTCAACAGCTCCTTCCAAAATATGAAGTCTATCATTCTTATTAGTCAGAAGGACAATAACATTAATAGATGATCATTGGTTTAGAAACATGATGGCCATAGATGACCAGTTACATTTTATTTTTAATTTGTATTTTATTTATATAAATTTGTTGCAGTTATTATCACTGGTACCCTGAGCATCTTTGCCATAAAAGCCATAATAGAAAAATATGTAATGTTACGCAGAAATATAAACCAGTAGCTGTTCTAGAAAAGCACTCAAATTTAGGATGGGGTGATAAAAGAAAGCAGCTGGAAGAAGAAGTAAAAGCCTGACTGGCAGGCTAATAATTCTCCTCACGCTCTGTCCTCGGGGATATGAGCGCCTTTTCAGAACCAATGCAACGTAAAAAGAATGGATGCATCTGGCATTTAGGATTGTAATAGATTCTCCCCACATTTGTTTAAATGGGAGAACATTCCCCCTCAGGATCCACCAGAGAGGCTAAATGAAATGCTAACCATAGAAATATGCTAATAATCAGCCGCCCATTTAGATGATGCGCTGACAACAGCAACATTGCAAATGTCTTAACAATAGTTTACTATGACTTCAGGTGAATCCTTAACGTCTCTGCGTTTTACAATTTTACAAAAGAAATACGCCTGGATTTATCAAATATGCATTCATGTGTGGTAAATATGTGGATCTATCTTTTGAAAAGTTTAAGCATCAAAGTATGGAAGCTCACTTACCTTAATTTATTATGGGGCGCCAAGTGTCAAGCGCTCATTTTCGTGCACAAAATACATTCTGTGTCACAAAATGCATTATTTAATGA
>JAAGVU020000039.1:4725620-4767780 GCA_011763525.2 Mormyrus iriodes
AAAGGAATGTTTCCTTTTGTGCACGGAATTAATATCAGCACTTTGCATTTCGTGAACAGAAGAAAGTCATTTCGTGGTCGAAATACATTGTGTGAATTAAAGAAAGTCATTCCGTGGTCGAAATGCTTTGCGTGAATTAAAGAAAGTCATTTCGTGGACTCGAATTGAAAATGTCATGCTAGCCAGATGATCAAATTTGACAGCCCTGTTTAAATGTCAAAAAGAGCATTAACTAGCTAATTAGGAGCATAACAAGAATGACCAGTGACTGTCCTGTCCTGGCTGTCCCCCTGAACACTGCGGACCGGGTCCAGTAACTGCAGCTCCATCAGCAGTTTACGACACCGGCGATTCTGTGAGGATCTGCAGACCGTCTGTGCCTCCTTGTATTAATCCATTCATATCCGCCATTTTATTGTTGCTTTATACACGCAGGCTACCCAGCGTGTCTGATCTGAACTATTGGAGACAGTGGTATTCAGGGGAAATGGCATGGTAACATATCATACAACTGGAGGGAATCAGCGCCGAGATCTTTCATTGGGTTAGCTTAAAAATATTAAAGATGTAATGAAAAAAATAGTGACGCTAATGAGTACATACAACAGTAAATGTATGACCCCAGGAGGTTTTTTATTTTTAGTGCATTTAAAAATAAGTTAAACGTAATTACACGGGTCTGTGAAATCAAAGCAGCACTCCACCTTCTGGTCATTAGAAGGTACTACTCCCTCCACAGACGCGCGTCTACTACGTGCCTCTCCTGACTCAAAAAAAGATGCAATGCATTTTGTGACACAGTAAAACACGGAATACATTTCGTGGTACCTTTCGTGAGTCAGCAAAAGACAAAATGCATTTCGTGGTGCCTTTCAGTTTCGTCCACAAAATGACTGTATCATCCGCGAAATGCATTTCGTCCACAAAATGACTTTCTTTAATTCACGCAAAGCATTTCGTCAACGTAATGACTTTCTTCTGTTCACGAAATGCAAAGTGCTGATATTAATTCCGTGCACAAAAGGAAACATTCCTTTTGATTTCTGTGCACAAAAGAAAGTGAAGTGTTTACGCTTTCGTGGACAAAATGCGGCAAGGCATTACTTGATTTCATCATTAAATAATGCATTTTGTGACACAGAATGTATTTTGTGCACGAAAATGAGCGCTTGACACTTGGCGCCCCATCATTTATCCCCTTGTGGATCATTTGGTGAAGCCCAGATTTGCAGAGTTCGATATCATTAAATGCATCGGAAACTAGTTCTCCTTAAACCTGACACAAACATCAACAGTGGTGACAATATACTTCTAATAGCCTGGATTCTTGTCTGAAATTTTTACTCGGATATACAGCTCTAGGTCATCATAAGTGCAATTAAGGACCTAACACAATATTACAGCAGCGAAACCCATTCTGGGATTTTTGCTAAATCGTGTGTATTTGTCTTCATTCATGTCCATTCAGGTGCCATTCAGGTATTATTATACCAGTTTATAGGCGTTTCGACTCTATAGCACCCCCTGCAGTATGGGGGCAGTGTGTGGGTCAGTGAGTTAGAATGACATCAACATGATCAGAAGGTTGCCTGTTCAATGGCAGCATGATTTCACTGTTGGGCCCTTGAGCAAGGCCCCTAACCATAATTTCTCCAGGAATTAGCTGACCCTGCGTTCTCAGCCAAATGTTGCTCTGGATAAAAGCATCAGGTAAATAATGTATGAGTAAGTGGGAGATGTTGCGATTGAACCTGATAATTGTGTGGATTTAGTCCCCATAGTCCCCATGCAATGCTGAAGTCAGTCTAGAAGCTGGCAGCTATATCGGACAGTACACCAGCCTCAGATTAGCTGAGTAATTCCCTGTCCCAAACATCTGCCTCTCCTCTTCTTGGGATGTCAGGCCTCTGAAGCAGTAAAGCAGAAGAAGCATACACAGTAAATCTTTTTTAAATTATAATTAGAATAGGACCTCGTCAAACTTAGCTCGTGCTTCTGTCTGTCTGAGACAGACAGCATCTTATCTGCACTGATGAAAGGTTATATGAGAGCAGGTTAGGAGTTGAAAAGCGTCTGAAGGGTGTCTGCTAAGAAGCTATTTGAGGGAACCGCACATATTTGAGGGAAAAACACACCCACAAAGGGTTAACTTGACACCTTCTGCAAACCGACATGTGCGAGGGCACCACCAGAGGGCGCTGGCCTCAGAGGTCACACCGTTTGGTGTAACAGCTGTTGTTATGGCCTGTCCCTTTGTGCAGCCCTCCTGAGACGGACGACTCGCCTGTCGCCTCGCCGGACCCGCAGCGGCAGGAGTGGTTCGCCCAGTACTTCACCTTCTGACTTTTTGGAACTGAAGAGCATGTCAAAGAAATCAAAGAAAAAGAGAGAGAGAGAGAGATGTACTTAACTACATGTCATCACATACTGTTTATTAATTCACTGTGAATGGATTTCTTGTTTGTACAGTGACAATAAGTACATTTGACATTTCCTTTGATGCATCTTCTGATGTGGTGGATAAGCTGCTACATATTATCTGTTAAATGCAGTATGCGGTATTGTCTGTCCTCTGTACTTTATTTTAGATTGGCACCGTAATGACAGTTTGTTACAGCTGCACCGCTGCATCATTTTGGTAGAATTAAACTATTTGTATGGTTGTCTGAACACTGACCTAATGATGTCTCACTGATTTTAAAATAAATGGTATATTTTATATTTATATGATATTGGTGTATGCTAAAAAATAAATAATTGTGACATTTACCTATGTATTGTGTATTTGTCAGATATTTAATGCAAACATTTCTTGTACATTATTTAATTGTAAATGTGTTGATGGGAAAATACTGAGAATCAGGTCGGAAGCCAATACTTAAAATACTGTTCCCTATGTGTCTAGACAATAAGTGTACATAAGTTGCCTTTACAGAGGTAGTTTTTTTCCATTGTACTGAGAGCAAGCATGATAAATACATTCTGTTTCCTGAGAAATACAGAAACAGAATCAGATTTTCCTCCTAATTGGATGTATTCTTTTTGGGTAGAAAACATAAAAATTATTTTGAAAGCCCATATGAAATGTCTGTCATTTATTTATTCCTCTCCATCATGGTGAGCCAGGCAAAACATTCCCAAAGCGGGCTGCACAGTAACTAATCGTGTACCTGAAGTATATGCACCGTGAAAAACTTAAAAATTTACAAGAATATCCATCTATCCATATTTCAACAACGTGTCCAGTATAGGGTTGTATAGCCTGTAGAATACCGGAGGAAGAAGAGGACTCTGTATGCACTCAGTGGCCAGTTTATTAGGTACACATACCAGATATAGACCATTTCTGCCTCGAAAATCACTTCAATAGTTGACAAGAAGCCATTCTGCAGACCATCGTCGTACTCAACTCCTTTTTTTTGCACTTATGACCTTCCTACTAAGTGTAACAGGTCTGGCCATTCTCATCTGATCTCCCATGAACAAGCTGTGTTTCGGCTCACATTCAGCCATTGACTGGATGTTTTTTTGTTCAACTCGCAGCTCTCTGTAAACTCTGGATATTGTAGTGTTTTTAGAGTCCCAAAAGGCAGATGTTTCTGACATGCTGGAACCATCGTTTATGGCACCAGTAATATCACCCACATTCAAAATCGTTTAGATCAGGCATTTCAACTGCTGCTTGCCTTGGCAAGCAGGTGTAGCTAATAGACCAGCCACTGAGTATACGCTTTAGAAATTACACAGTGTGACTTTAACAGAAAAATGTAAGTTGTTTTACAATACTTGTAACGTTATCAAAAATTTGTTAAGTGCTACTCTCTAGCATTTTTAGTATTTCAGAACGGAATTTTTACAGTTATTTTTAACATACCAATTAACAAATGTCTAGCGTGCACTTTCGATTATTGCTTAATAACTAAATTATGATAAACTAAATTACTCCAATAAGGTTTTTACATAATCAATTGTGACACAATAAACAGTAAACGTAGCTTATATATATAAATATACATACATACTGTATATATATAAAATACTAATACATACATATGCACTGCCGACTTTCTTTATCACTACTTTTTGGGACAGCGCATAATCTAAATGTGTATTATGAAAGAGCCAGCAATCCCTGGTAACCTAGGTCGGTGAAAACGCATTTGGCCGCACATGCGCAAATTGTGACTTATAGGAGCGTACCATTAATGGGAAGGGTAGTACGCTTATGTGATATGTATTTAACCTGGTGTGCAGATTAGACTAGGTACGAGAATAATGTGTAGTGATATTACTTCATATTATAATTG
Organism: Mormyrus iriodes; assembly: GCA_011763525.2. Taxonomy (NCBI): domain Eukaryota; kingdom Metazoa; phylum Chordata; class Actinopteri; order Osteoglossiformes; family Mormyridae; genus Mormyrus; species Mormyrus iriodes. Next base: position 4,729,928 of record JAAGVU020000039.1, read on the forward strand.
TTTTCTTATAGAATGTAATTATATTTTAACAACTTCTAGATTTATTCTTATTTATTTCATATGGGTACCCTTATAGAAAAGGTGAATAGTACAGTCTGGCGCTAATTCTGAAAGGGACCTGAAGGTTCTTCTTCCGCGTTGTGTTACATGCGTAAATATATGGTTATTTGAAAATACAAAGCGGCATTGTTGTTTAGTTTCTGGTTACAAAAATGCATCGATAACGTTCAACTAAGCAGGCAGGTGTAACCGTTTTCTGTTAGTAGCTGCTGAAAGTTGCTGCGGTAAGGCGACATTAATGGGTCTTTTAGGGGCCGGGGAGCGACACTAGCGCTGGTCACAAATGACAGTGTAACGCCTTATATATGTGAGAAATCTTACTCTCTGTAACTCGGAGTTCTGTAATTCAACATTCCTGCCTTATTCACAAGGAATTTTGTCATTTAGTAAATAATTCTTAGGCCCGTATCATGAAAATATTACAATTAATGCTAAAATATATCTTCACGTTTCTGTGGTTACATTAAGCTGCATTAAATACTGTAGGGAATAGTGAAAACTGCACTTGCTTTTTAAACACAAGCAAAACTGGGGGGGGGGGGGGGGTTAAATTTACATTTTGAGAGCATGTGAACATATGTAATGCGTCTATGTATTACCCTAAATTGATGGTTTGACAACATCCCTTTGTTGTCATTAGGTGTAAATAATATATATGAGTTTACAGCAATAAAACTGTCTCCGTTCTAACTTGTAATAGTGTTTTGTAGCACATCTATTTTACTGATTTCTGCAGAGAAAGACATAAAAAACTAATATCCGCAGACAAACCTCGGAGGATATTAAATCTGCATCTAATTTTCTACCGTCACTTAAGGGAAATGTAAGAAAATGTGGGGGGGGGACTGCAAACCGTATGCTTATTCTCTTGGGGAGAAAAAGCAAACTCATTATTTATCGTGTATTTATCTTCCTGGTGTAACCTTGATTAATTATCCACTACAGTAAACTTCCTCAAGCATGTATTGTACATTGTAATTACATTTCATGTTAACTCTTTGATAGTAGAGTCCATGTCTGAATAAGCATGATGTCATTTTTAGCTATATAACATAATGTGAGGTTAGAGTAACATCTGAATATTAATTTACTCATGTAGCTGTTGTCACAATGACGGTAAGTGGCTAACCTTAAAAAGCCTGTCACGCTCATGTGATTGACATGTCCATTTTTTGCAGTTCTGCCATGTTGATACATCCAGACCAGGTTGCCTTTGTCGGGCAGGCGTTCGAGGCATTTGTGATGGAGCACCACCGGAGTGACCTCCTCCAGATCCTGCAGGAAGCTGAGGAGGATGCACACTACCCCGTGGTGGTGAATGCCATGACGCTGTTTGAGGCCAGCATGGAGGTTGCTGAGTACTTCATCGCCTTCCCCAGTGAGGTCCTGCCCGTGTTTGACAACGCCCTGCACAGGGCGGCCACTGCCATCCTGCAGTCTGTCCTGCAGGGCCCCGGGTGCCGACTCAAACAGAATCTGCATGCCAGGATCTCAGGTGGGCGGTCGTGCCAGACGTAGATACCTCTGCTGGGAGGAACGGTGATTGCTTAAATTGCAACCTCGGTACTGAGGAAGAATGCTAATTAAATTGATTAGGCATCAGTTGGCAAGCAGTTGTCTCAACTGTTTAAGTAGATGAGTCAGCCTTGAACAATGTTTGGAACCTGTGCTACTAGAACATCAACTTCTAGTCATGTAGATATGCTGCACATTGAGGATTGGTGCTCATTTTCAGTTGCTAACTGTATTAAGTGCTAATACAGATGGTTAAGTTAGTGTGGTGAAATATGGTTTTGGGAGAACTGAAATCTCCATGGACACAAGACCAGCGAGACCGGTTTTAGCACCCCATACTGTCTGTCCTCATGTGCAGCTGGGAGACATTTGACTGGAGCAGAGTGAGGTATCAAATTAAAGTTCTGTGGTGGAATGGGTTGGAACTGAAGGGGCCATCAGTCCGTGGCTATCAGAAGTACATGGAAAAGTGTTTCTGGGACCCAAATGGAACCATGGTCAGCTACAGTAAACAGCATCCTGCTTATTTGTTCCTTTTAGGTGGCGTAGCTGAAATCCCATTATGGAATCTGAATGGATGATGTGTGTTTTACTACCCAACACTGCAGAGCTAAGTCCTGATAGTGCAGAGCTGGGGCTCAGAGCTCTGCGTCTTCAAGGTGACCTTATAGTGTCTCCCGGGACAGCCTGAGGACACTATTAGCATCTCGTCAGTGTTGCCCACAAAACAAAGGAGCCAAGTCCCCGGCCGACCATTAGCAGGGTAGTGTTGCGGTGTGCAGAATGCTAATTAGCGTAGCTTCTGCATGCGAAATGGAATCTGACTTTTACAGAGAGCCAGAGCTGCCTGCCAGCATACATTTTGCCATTATAATTAAGTTTTTAATAAAACTTAAATTAAAAATAACAGGATACCGTGAGTTGCAAAAGGAGCATGATTTAACAACTCCTCTTGATGGGCAAAATATTGACTTTAGGGGGCTAAGATTAAGCTGAAAGAGTGGAATTGAGAAGAACTTACCTGAGTGACAGCAGAACAGCAAATTAAAGATCGGTTAGAATAAGTTACAAACCTTAATTAAGGGACCACCACAGTTATAAGTTTAGAGCGTTTTGTTTTTACCATAACTATAAAGACGATATCAGGGGCAGGCAAACCATGACCCTGGAGTGCCGGTATGCAGCAGGTTTTCTATCCTATCTGATGAGTTACTATCAGTTTGAGATCAGGTGTGGCTCATCTGAGACCAGGTAGGATGGAAAACCTGCTGGACGCGGGCAGTCCAGGATCAGGATTGCCTACCCCTGCACCATATGATACCACTAATCTGAGTCAAATCTAGACCAGTGGTTGCTAACCAGTCAATAGCGATTGAGAAGTCAATCTTTCAGATACTCATACTTGACCGCGAAGATCAGAATACGTTAGTGCCGTGCTCCCCCCCCCCCCCCGCCCCTCCCCTTCATCAACTCTCAGCGACGTATCTTGGTAACTCCCTAAATTATTTAATTTTGTCAGAGTACTCACTGTAAATGAGGTTGGGGACCGCTGGTCTAGACGTTAGCTGTTGTTCACAGTCCCGATAGGAGCTGTTGCTCGTAGCATTAGCTTTGGGTAATACATCTTCCCTGTCTCTCATCATTCTGATCTCTTTTTGACATCTTTATTGTGTTCTCAAATTGCTCTGCAGTTTGTTGTCGTAGGTGTTACTTTGCTCAGATTAGGTGGATACAGCACAAATAGCCCTGTGTGTACTCTGAGTGTGCTAAGCCCCAGTCATGTGACCTGATTGTGCTCTGCGCAAATTTGCTGCTCAGGTAAATTCCCTGAATCTATTTCTAGCTCCAGTGGAGACTCAGTGTCGTTTCGTTCGCTCAGTAGCTTTTATATTTTCCCAAGTGTTCGCAACATGAAGACTGTTTATATTTAACAATCCTTTGCTGGAGAGCGACTTCAGCCTCGGTTGTGTTCTTAAGGAAAAACAGCTTGCTGCGTTAATCAAATCTGGCCAAATGCCTGTGTCTCCCAGCGGCCTGTGGGATTTTAGCTTGCTGCTGTAGGCAGTTGCGTCGGAACACGCACTAATAAATGTCCTTGTGTTTTACTCATATTCTTCATCTCTGGGAGAGGATATGTCCAATTACACGGTTTCAACTGGAACAACTGTGTATTTTTATTAGGCTATTTTTTCACACTCATCCATCTACTTTCCATAACCATTTATCCAGTACGGGGTACCAGTGATCCTGGAGCCTATCACAGGAAGTGCAGGGCACAAGGCAGGAGACACTTAATAATATATGCATACTGTATTGCATTATGGAGCAGTGCGGTGGCTTGGTTTTGAGCACCGTTGCCTCACACTCCAGGGTTGGGGTTTTGAGTCCCAGCTCTTTTCTTTGTTTGTGGGGTTTGCGTGTGAAACAGGAGTTCTTACTGCTCCGGATTCCTCTCACATATGCGGTTCCTCCTCCCATGTGTGGCTCGACTAATTGGCATCTGTAAATTGTTGGAGTGTAGCAGTATGCAAAATTCATGGTGAAGTACAAACTTGGGTTCTGGGTTGACGGTTCGGTGCAATTTTGATACCACGGGGATAACAGGATTTTAGAAAAATTATTAGTCATTTAAACTGCGAACACAATGAGGAGCGGTTGTAAACCAAAGTGAAATGTGTCTGTCGATGTGTATGAATAAAAGCCCTAAAAGATTCTTATCTGTACTTTAAATATGTAAATAAATTTAATATAATAAATGGAACCATGACACCCATCATGAGCTACATCCCGTTTAAATCCCATCTCCTCTACTATCAAGTCTGGTGTGAATTTCCTGGCAGTAGAGCATTAAATGCGACAGGGAGACTAACTTACAGAGGCGGTCTCTGCTTTGCTCTGGTCGTACACGTGCTCGGATCATGAGTTAGCGAGTTGGATGGGTTTCCAGCAAGAGGTTTGTGTAACAGAGCTGACAGAAGTCTTGGTCTTATCAACTATTTTGGTTTCCCAATAAATTACACCAAAGTGTTCCCAAACGGCCGAATATGACTGACTGAGCATTAGCTGTAACCAACTCGCAGCTACAATTGGGTTAATGTTATTTATTTTTATGAACACCTGCGTTTTCTGTAACTGCTCGTCCTATTCAGGGTCGCGGAGGATCTGGAGTCTTTGGGCACAGGACAGGGAACAACACAGGATGTGGCACCGACCCATCGCAGGGCACACGGGCAGCATCCATTCACACAGGCACACCTAGGGACAATTTGGTAACTCCAGTTAACCTCAGAATATTTTTGGACTGTGGGGGGAAACCAGAGTACCCGGAGGAAACCCCATGACAACACTGGGAGAACATGCAAACTCCACACACAGAGCCCTGGTGGAGACTTTAACCCTGGTCCCAGAAGTGCAAGGCACTGTGCCCTGCCCCAGCTTCGCTTCCATCCGTGTTGATAAATGTATTCTTTTGTTTCATTTTGCACAAAATATCGAAAATGATATACCAAACACTCCATGACCATATTAAATTACCTGTGTTCTGTGAAATGTGTTTGTGCCCTGCAGTGGGCTAATGTTCTGTCCATGGTGTACCCCTCCCCACTGCGTGGGGTTGTTGGCTCCAGGCTTCTTGTGACCTTGTATTGGATTTGCAGCTGGGAGATGGATGGAAAATGACATGATCTGTTCTCAGAATTCTATTGTTAATGCATATGTCAGATCCTTAGACATTAAGTATAACTTTTAGTTTATCATAATGAATAAATATTAATAAACTAAAAGCTAAATATAAATATCAGTCCTTTAATGCGTTCCAAGATGGTGTAGGAAAGCATGACAAGTGACATTGAGCAATGAAAAAAATGAGAAAAGACTGCCACCTAGTGGTCATTAGGAGTTACAGCTGCCATATGCTCCCCATGCTCCTGTTGATGCTTTCTTTCAGTTGGTGAGTGTTGATTCTGCTGCATAATCATCGACCGTCAGTGTTGACATGGCCTCCATCTGTCTATCTTAGGTCTACCAGTTTGCCATGAGCTGACACGGGATCGCATTCCGAGGTCATGTGACGTGGGCCACTTCCTGTCCGTGACGGGCACCGTCATCCGCACAAGCAACACTAAAGTGCTGGAGTTCGACAGGGACTACATGTGCAACCAGTGCAAGTACGTATTCTCCGTCCAGGCTGACCTGGAGCAGTTCTACAGCTTCAAGCCGCCCACCACCTGCCCCAACGAGGAAGGCTGCGGCTCCTTCAAGTTCACCTGCCTGTCAGACAGCTTGTCCTCCCCAGCTGGCTGCAAGGACTTCCAGGAGATCAAGATTCAGGAGCAGGTAGCCAAGGCTTCAGGAGATCTCTCTTTGCCCATGTTTACTAATGTAGTGCTGGGGTGTAAGATTGTTTGCTGTCTTGATACTGCTTATTGTATGTAAGTATAATGCAATGCATGACAAAGCAAAGAAAAAAAGATATGAAGTACAAGAAGTTACAGGAAAGCCCGCAATATAGGCCTGAAATGTTTAAGCAATACTGGGCATCACTAAATGGAATTGCTACATAAATTTGTATTTCCAAAGAGAAGCCATGTTGTGTCATTTCACAGTTTGTACACTAGGTGGTTGCAAAGAGCCAGTTTTCCAATGTATGACAGTTTCAGTAATGGGTTCTGGTGTTGTGGGTAGCTGAGGTCAGTGACGGCCTTCCATGCCCCGTATTTGCTGTTTTCCTCCCCAGGCCCAGAGACTCTCCGTGGGCAGCATTCCCAGGTCCATGCTGGTAATCCTGGAGGATGACCTTGTGGACAGCTGTAAATCAGGTTAAGGACGTGTTCCTTGAAGCCTTTTGAGTTGACCCAGATAAACATGGAAGTGTTTAAGGGTGTCACATCTTTGGTCTTATGAAGTGTTTTGTGTACTGTAAGGTTTCTAAGGATACTTCCCCTTTGCAACATTTTACATAGTAGAGATTCTTCGCTCTTGCCAAGATTTTCCAAACATCTGGAATCAGATTCTTCTCCTCAGTGTCTTTCTTGCCAGGCTGTCTGGATGCAGTAATGGAGACCAGCTTTACTTGCTCTCTAGTGCTGTTTGGTCTTACCTCCCCGACGCCCGTTCGTGTGCCCTGCAGGGGATGACATCACGGTTTATGGTGTGGTTCGCCAACGATGGAAGCCGCTGCATCAAGACTCCCGCTGTGACCTGGAGATAGTGCTCCAGGCAAACTTCGTCGAGGTCAACAATGAGCAGTCCACCGCAGCACTCATCTTAGAGGATGTTCAGAAGGAGTTCAAGGAATTCTGGGAAAAATACAGTGACAACCCTTTAGAGGGTACATAATAAATCCTCCTCTTTTAACGTTCAACTAACATTTAACTGCTTCTTTAAAATTTGTTTAAACGTTAAAAGATCTGAATTGCACATTCACTACCAGTACCTGCATCAGATGGAAAACTTGCATTTGGAATAAGATTTGTCCATCATTTTTGAAAAATGTCGCTCGGTTAAAGTGTGAAATATTCGCCATTTGCACAATAAAAAAATGCTTCACTGGCATTTTGTCTTTGTGAAGGCAGGAACCAGATTCTGATGAGCCTGTGTCCACAGGTGTTTGGCATGTATGTTGTCAAGCTAGCTGTTGCCCTGGTATTGTCAGGTGGAGTTCAAAGAATAGATTCTTCGGGAACAAGGGTCAGAGGTCAGTATGTCCACTGAGAAAACTACTGTTTCTTAGGCTAAATGTGTCCAAAGATTAATAATTGTAGTAAAAAAAATAGTGCAGTCTTTGGGAGGACCATGGACCGTATACTATTCACAGGGTGTTTAGCGTAATCAAACAAAACAGTTTTTATTTGATATTTTAATATCTCCATTGTGTATTGCACTTATTGCTCTGTTCAGCTTATCCATAGCTGTTTGACTAAAATGCGGGATTAGTAAACTCACAGGATGTTTCAAAATGGTCAATAACTCCAGCAGTAAAGTCAGACCAAACGTTCAAGCCTACAAACGTCTGTCTCCCGTACAGGCGAGTCCCACCTACTGCTGGTGGGTGATCCGGGCACTGGGAAGTCACAGTTCTTGAAATACGCCGCCAAGATCACGCCACGCTCTGTGCTCACCGCGGGCGTCGGCTCCACCAACGCAGGTTCACCCGACGTCGAGAAACCCCACGCCGAGCACTCTGCTTGTTAGCAATTCAACGCTTTAGTAATTTTAGCACGTTAGCGGACATACTTATGAATATAGGAAGTTCATAACACAGCTAACACTTCGCTCATTAACAGCTGGATATTTCTCATTTAGGAGTTCTGGTACATCCTTTATTAAATATTCCAACAGCAGGGCACCTTAACTAACCTCCTTGCTGCAGCTAGGGCTGGGTGCTACCTGATTTTTCGTACCATCATACCGTCCAGGCATACCAGTGGAATATGATATGTTGTTGCTATTTTCAAATGCAATGCTATTGTGTGTGTGTTGTTTTATTTTCCAAGCAAAGAGGGATCATCCTTCCTTAGTCAAAAATTTCAGTCCCGCAGTATTCTCAAAATAGCTCAGTATACCATATTTCCGTAATATCATCCGACCCTAGCTGTAGTATATCCAGTACATAAGTGTTGCGTGTACACAATCAAGAAAGGCTCCTCTGAAACCTTAGACTTCGATACGTTTGCATATGGTTGTTTGTTTGAAAGGGCTCTGCAGTGATGGGCGTAGACTGTACCAGTGAGAGGTGCATTCTGGGTTGCAGATGGACATCTGTGTTAATTTAGGATGTTCAGATTCTGCCTTATGATTTATGTCAGCATGTTATATTAGAGCAATTAAGATGAAGTACTTTTGCTCAAGGATATAAAGGTCGAGTCTCTGGTGCAGTCATACGCCACGTTATGTGACATTGCCCCCCCAGGGCTAACGGTGGCAGCAGTGAAGGACTCCGGGGAGTGGCATCTGGAGGCGGGGGCGCTGGTGCTGTCCGACGGGGGACTCTGCTGCATCGACGAGTTCAACAGCATCAAGGAGCAAGACCGCACCAGCATCCATGAGGCCATGGAGCAACAGACCATCAGCGTGGCCAAGGCTGGGTGAGGACATCAGCAGGGGGTGCTGTCCACATCTTTACCTCACCACATCCCCTTCACGCCAGCATGCCCTCAACACCATAACGCTCACAGCTGTGAGAGAGTCTCCCTGAAAGTCGACTGACTGAACATTGCGACCATATGGCAGAATTTCCTGTATCGGGGTGTGGATGGGGATGAGTTGACTTTGGCCTACGAGGCCCAAATGGAAAACAGGAGCTAAAGGGAAAGAAAACAGTGGATTGATATGTCAGGATGGAGCGGGGGAAATGATCAAACACGAGGAAGTTAGAGGTCTGTGATTGGCATCAAATTGGTATCTGTGATACCAGTGGGAGAAGAAATAGAAAATGCCAAAATATACAGGGGTGGAGGCAGGTGGAACATACCAATAACAAACAAAGGGGGGCGTGTCACGAGAGTGGCAGAGGCTGGGGGCCTCACACAGATTGCTATGCCTGCAGCATCGAGGTAAGGTCTGTCTGTCTGGCTGTGTGTCTCTGGCCTGCAGCATGGTGTGTAAGCTGAACACCAGGACCACCATCCTGGCGGCAACCAACCCCAAGGGCCAATACGACCCCAGTGTCCCCGTGTCGGTGAACGTGGCACTGGCCAGCCCGCTGCTGAGCCGCTTCGACTTGGTCCTGGTCCTGCTGGACACCAAGAATCCAGAATGGGACAGAATCATCTCCTCCTTCATCCTTCAGAACAAAGGTCTGTCTTACCCCACCCTTTGCTACCTCTTGGTTAGATCTGAGGGCATACCTCTGGGGGGAATGTGGAATTTGCATTACATGGGGGCTCTAGCTCAGATAAGCGTGCGTGCGTGCGTGCATGTGTGCGTGGATCCCACCTGCAGCTCCTGGCACTGGCGGCCCTGCTGACTCCCTGTGGAGCCTGGAGAAGATGAAGGCCTACTTCTGCCTGGCCAAGGGGCTGCAGCCGCGCATGACGGATGATGCGAGCTCCGTGCTGGCGCGCTACTACCAAGTGCAGAGGCAGAGCGAGGGCCGCAGCGCCGCCCGCACCACCGTGCGCATGCTGGAGAGCCTCGGACGCCTGGCTGAAGGCAGGCCTGCATGCTTACATACGCCATCGTCGTCACCGTTGTTATTGTTGCTAACGTTATTGTTGTTGTTATTCTCATCATTATTGTTGCTATTATTATCATTCTCATTATTGGTGTTTTTGTTATTATTATTAGTAGTAGTAATAGCAGTATTTATTAGCATCGTTTGAGATGAGAGCAGTGATCAGAAGTATCTATTGGCAAGTACTTTTACATACAAAGAAAATACTTTGGATGTCGAGCTAAAAACCAAGGACAACTAGGACAATATAGTAAATTTGTACATAATGAGAAATAGTGCGCCAAGGTCTATAGGGAAAATAGATTCTCTGTGAAACATTGCTGTCATGTGTAACTCGGTACAATTATATGCATAGTCACATGACTCCTGCAGCCTGTCAGTCTAAAGTAACATCAACATGAAGTGTCGCATATTAGCCCCCCAGACAGCATAACTCCAAACAAATAATGGCAGAAGAAAACTGGTCCACCGCAAACAAATAGCAGATGAGAGTAGTGGTAAATAAATATTACCAGTGTGCAAATGACCAGCTGTTTATGCTCCAGTGCCCCTGTACGTTGTAATTAATAGCTGTTGAATAGCCTAAAGGTCTGAGTGCTGGTGTCTCCCTATGGGAGAAGCATGGCGGGGAGGCGGGGCACCTCGGCGGTACTGCCTGTCCGTGAGGCAGTGTGTAGTGAAAATGCAGAGCAGCCAGCAGCGTTAAACTGACCCTAAATGAACCCTGCCTGACCATTTCATACAAATTCCTGTATTAACTTGAATGCGGTTCATAATTCGGTTTAGGGAAAATGACACTGCTTTTCCTTCCCCTTCCCGCTCGACGTCCAGCACATGCCCGGCTGATGTTCCGGGAAACTGTCACGGTGGAGGATGCGGTTGTGGTCGTCTCCGTCATGGAGTGCTCCATGCAGGTAGGGCACCCATCGCTTTCGGCGATCGGCTTCGCCGAGGGTGAAGTCGTGATCTCTTACTGCTTCCGTGTTTCCACCTCAGGGGGGCGCCCTCCTGGGCGACGTGAACGCGCTGCACACCTCGTTCCCCGACGATCCCCGTGAGCAGTACCGGCAACAGTGCAGAGTCATACTGGAAGCACTGGGATTGCAGCATCTTTTCAGAATGGAGTTAGGGAGGCTGTCACAGTAAGGCGACCTGAGCACGGCGAGACGGGAGGCGTCTATGGGGCTTCGTTTGGAAGCATTTTGGCAGAAAAAGGCCATATAATATAAATATCCACACAGTTTTTATAGTTGCTTCCTGCTTTTTGCTCTTGCAGGTTGATTAAAAGATGCAGGACCTCCAGTAGCCAGGATCCAGCGGATCCTTCGGAAGAGCAGCCCCGTCGCAGTGGGAGTTCTGGTGCTGCCCGGGATGCCCCTTCTCTTCCGCTAACTCAGAACGGCTCCGATCCTGGTCTGGAGTGGTTCCACTTGCTGTCCGGCCCGGTGGAGGCCAGTGCCCCGATACAGCTGTCTCCAATTTCGGCGGCTCCAAGACATGTCCTCGCGGAGACCCCTGGCAGCCTGACAGAGAGGCTCGGGCAGCAGACAAGGCCTGCAGGGGACCAGCTGACTGGGCCACTGGATGCGGCAAAGGAGTCGAAGTCTGTGGTGGACAAGCTGTCCGAGAAGCTCCGAGGCAGGAGGCTGCAGGCCCTGACCTCCACACCCCTGCGGCCAGGGGCTCCGGGACCAAACGCTGGAGCTGGTGGGGAACCATTTAACAACCTGCCGCTGCCCTCCCACAGCACCCCCCTGGCTGAGAAGAAACAGGTCATGAGTAAAAGAGATGCAAAGCAGATCCCATCAGCTGGTGGCCACAGTGGACCTGGGAGAGGGGAGACCGGGGACGACCCACACGCCAAACTCTCAGGGTTCACTTTCCGGCCCAGGAAGAAGCTGCCTCATGCGTCCTGCCTTGACAGTCCTACAGGTGACTCGGCCTTAGGGGTGAAAGAGCCTGGTCTCCTGCTGGAGAGGGAAGGAGAGGGACTGAAAGAAGCAGGAGGAATCCTAGTGAACCGGTGCCCCAGAGGCACAGATAAGAAGTGGCCACACCCAGAGAGACTGGCAGGGGAGCCAGAGAGAGTGGCGGAGGGATCACGGAAGAGAGAGAGAGAGGCGGAGGGATCGCGGAAGAGAGAGAGAGAGGCAGAGGGATCGCGGAAGAGAGAGAGAGAGGCGGAGGGATCACGGAAGAGAGAGAAAGAGGCGGAGAGAGCGGCGGAGGGAAGCAGCATGAGCACAAAACTCAGGCTCAAGATGGGGTCCAAAGCAGAAGACCACAGATTGGCCGAGAGGCCTCATGATATCATGGAGAGGGGCCAGGGCCCTGCCAACCCAGCGAAGGGAGGGGATGGGCAGGCGTGTAATCCGCAGAGGCCGCTCCAGCACCTGAGCGGCATGGAGACGGGTGACATCACTGCCTCTGAGGCTGGGCCACCTCGCCCAGACCCCCCTGAGACAAAGATCTCTAGCTGCACCCTGGCCAAACTGTCCCGCTTCTCCTTCACGGCCTCAGCGGACAAGCGGACTGAGCCGGCAGCTGGGGGCGACGCGCCTGCTGGACAGAGTGGGCAAGGCAGCTCTGCAGAGGAGCATGCTGGAAACCCCAGGAAGAGGAAGTGTTTCGAGTTCGGGCCGAGCACGTCGAAGGTGGTCTTCCCGGGGCGGTCCATGTTCAGCTGCTCAGTGATAGATGATGCTGAGCTGGAGGTGGACTGGGAGGAGGAGCTTGGCAAGAGAGTTAAAGTGTGAATGGCTGCGGGATCAGGCATCTTCATAATGCGTGTATTTGTGTTTTTTTTTTATTATTATTATTTTTCATACATACGGAAACATCCTCAACCTATCCTTGTGCTACAGAATTTCGTATAAAGCTTGGTCTGCCTTCGGAAATATGCATTTATTAATTTTGTAATTATGTATTATGCATTTCCTATTGTCTGCCTCTCTGTAAAATCATCCTTGCCAAAACCACACAAAGGCCCTCTCTGTATTTCCTTTGCCAGGCCACAAACCCTTATTGGACGGAGGACAAAATCTCAGTTCCGGCTCTGACATTTTGCGGTGACGGCTTGTCGCATGGTGAAGTGCGCCGTCTGCAGATGGAAGTGTCCTTCCCGCGGGACCCCACTGCAGCACGTACAGCATGCCGCTGTCGTCATGGCTACACTGGAAAAATTCCACAAGGAGGTGCTAGGAAGATGGTGTTTAGCTCAGCGCATAATGAGATCGGTTTTAATGGCAGGGCTGAAACTGGACCCAGGGGACATGGTTTGGTTGGCTGAGATCAAGGTCAGACTTGTCCTGAGCTGAACGATGCCGTTTAGGAACATCCAACTCTTTTCCTTCCAGGAGTGTTTTATAGGCAAGCTAAACAAAAAGAAAGTGGGCCGCTGTAATGTCATCAGTCACACTCTGAGTTGAGCACAGGGGTATACCCACTCTGAGGAATGAGCTCCAATTGAACTTGCTGTATGTCTCTGTCAGGCACTCTATACTGGCCTGTTCACAGGAGGAATATAATATTTCATGCAGTGGAGTATTACCATTGTCTGGCCTATGTAGGTCAATGCTTGGCTGTCAGAGTCAGGTGCGATGGCCTCAGGAGGAGATGATGGAGAAGTTTATGTAGGGGGCATGAGGATGGCTAGAAGCAGGACACAGGATGACGACTTTAATGGGCCCTAACTTCCTGCAGATGAGGCAATGGCCTTATTAATAATGAATTGTTATTGATCAGAAATATTTCAGGCTGGATGGGCTGTCCTCTGTAGCTTAAAAAAAAACATTAAAGGATTTGTCTTTTCCCAAAGCTCTTTAAAGAAAATCTGATACCATCCTTCCGAGAAGTTGTAGCTGTACGTTTCCTGCCCTGTCCACAGCCTCATGGCACACTACCGTAAATTGTAGTTATTACCGGATGAACAGACTACATTCGCTGCATCCCACTAGTGGGTTGAATTTTATTAGCATTGATTTTTGCAAGTTGATTTTTCTGTATTGGTTAAGTGGCTACCTAATGCACACAGTGCAGCTGTCCAGCAGGATCACTTGAATATTACAATACTCTCAAGTAGTAAGAAAACACAAGATTCTGTTTACTCAATGGCTACTTTATGCACGATCCTATAAAATTGTTTTAAAAATGCAAGTTTTTTCATTGAATACTTGCCTAAATGAGCTTCTGAATCTATTTTTTTCCCAACTGTTTACACGGGAAACAATCTATTTCTTGGAAAAAAAGAAACTTCTTTTAAACTACTTTGGGAAAAATACTAATGCATTTAAGTGTGAGTTGTCACGGAGGCTGACCTATGTAGTCCTTTTGTGTGTGTGTGTGCGTGCATGTGTGTGTGTTTGTTACCGACCGCAGTAGAATTTTTAATGGGACCCCTTTTAAGTTTCCATGTTACTTGGAGCCAGTGGTGAAGGAGTCTGTGTGGTTTTTAGCCTGAACTACTGAGCCACGTTCATGTCTGAACAAAGTGATTTTTTTTTCACACTGAGTAAAAGAAAAAAATGACCCGACGAATTCCATGACGATCATTACAGAAATGTTTAATTTACACAGATTTAAATATTTATGCAACCAGATACTTGACATACAAGGACTCTCTTTTGAGATTTTAACCTGTTTATTCTCTTATTTCCTAAACAAGTATACCATGTCCCTCTATAATTCAGAATAGTGTTCACGACGGGCTTTATCTGCGAGGCCTTGTCAGCGCCATGCATGTTATTGCTGTAATTTTTATTGGATTAATGTGGCTCACACTCTGTAACAAAGCTGTGCTAAGAGCCTCTTAACTGATTGCTGTGGCAGCTAATGGAGACACATGGATTCACGCCAGGAACACATGTTTCTGTTTGGGTCTCCCCTGCTGACTGACTATTGCATGTTGGTTTCCACTCCGATGCTCACACAAAGAGTGTGTTTTAGATGTGTGTGATGTCCGGTGAGGGTTTTTTCTGAAGAGCTTTATTTTCGTGAATGGAAAAATACATCAGGTAAGGAATGCTTTTTATGCAAAGAGGATATGAGCTGCAACCAAATATTTGCCGAAGTTTTTGTTTGATGGTAATGAAGATGTAATAGAGATTTATCCACCAGCTCTGTAAAAGAGAAAATGTTTTTTTAGAGATTGAACAATAATGTCTTCATGTTTATTCATTGAAAAACTTTGAAATCTGATATCACAATTTGAGGTCATAATGGTTAGTGAGGTTGGATCATTGACATGGAGTATGTGTAAGTTGTGTGTAGTTTTGGTTTTATACTCCATAGCTGTACAAAGCCTAAATTTGGTAATATTCTTTATTAGATGAGTTGAAATATAATACAACCAAACCAACATTTGAAGTTGATGGTTTTATTCGAATGCTGTTGAATTGCTTTAGAATCAGTCCAGAGGGTGTCTGGCTGGCCTGTCCTCACCTCAGCACTGCTGTGAACACATGGTGTCTCTGGTACATTAGCAGTGCTCTGAGAAGGGACTGGCTTGCATACAGGTGCAGAACCGGTGAGCTGAAGGTTTGGACATGAGGGGATGCAAAAGAGCAGCAGCGTGCCGCCTGTAGCTCTGAACAACCTGCACACTGCTCTAGATTCAGCCCTGAACTCAGTCTGTCGCCTTACATCCTCTGAGCTTGTGAAATTAGATTAGACCTGCTGGCCTACTTCTGAATCATGGAGTCTCATACTTTGGCTACTAAAACAGATGCTGATCTCTCCGATTTCAACTGGGTCAGAAACACAAATGCTTTCTTAAGAAAATAAAGTGACTAAGATTTGTGACTCCAGTGTTATGGCAGGGGTGTCAACCAGAGAAACTAAGGATGTACCAGGCCTTTCAAGGCCGAAAGATGCGGATTAAACGGTATGAACTGACCAAGGATGTTTGCCTCTGACTAGCTTTATTGCCAACTGTATGGTTCCTACTTCACCACTGGTTCAGAACTAATTACTGAAGTTCTTTATAATCTAAACAGGGTCTGGCATTAAGTCCTACATCTCCGATCATGTCATTTTCAAGACTGGAATAAATGGCTTGTGGGAGTTTTACTTATACAAACATTCTGAGGGCAGAAGGAAAAATTATTGGTTCAGAGAGATAACCAATCAGATTGATAGAGGAGGTGGGTCCAAGACATCTGATTGGTTGGTCCCGCCTCCTCTGCAATCTGATTGGTAATCTTTCTGAATCAATCATTTTTCCTTCTGCCCTTAGAACATTTTTGTGTAAGTAAAACTCCCATGAGCTAATAAATGTAGCAGATGGAATGTTGTAGAGCAGTGTTTCCCAACCCAGTCCTTGAGGACCCACAGATGGTCCACGGTTTTCCCGGTAGGGAGCTGGAGGGATGTAAAAATGTGGACCATCTGTAGATCCCCAAGGACTGGGTTGGGAAACACCGTCCTAAAGATAAATAAACTTTGACAGTGGCAGCCAGGTCTGCCTAAAGGTAGCCAGTGGAGCCTGAATTGATGCTGGCGTTTTTGTTCTTTTTAAGATGGCTTAATTCGAGTTAAATTCAGATTACAGGTATATTTCTGCTGATTGTTGACTGATTGTACATGTCGCAAATGCAGCATGGATTACACTATGAACAAAATAGCCTGATAAAACGATGATGGCAGAAATATTCAATCACTGAAACTCCAGTACTTTTCATGCTTTTTCAAAAAAATTTTTGTTCAGGTTGTAAAGAAGGTGGCTGGCTGTAACAGTTCCTGTGTTTCAGTTGTGATACACTAAGCTGTCACCACTTCCTGGCCCAGCTTCTGCTTTGCCTGCGGAAGATCTCATGAAGAAGAACGCGCGTAAGTTAAACATATCTTCTCTGCAAATATTTTGACAGTGGAGATTTTTTAGGTAAAGTCTGTAACCTGTAACTTTACCCTGGATTTGATTTGGTGCTAACAAGCATCTCCTGAATGTACATGTACATCTACGTGAGTTTTTTTATTCAGTAGTGATAAAAAACTGTGACTTCATATTATCTAGGTGTCAGGAAGAGAGCAGAAACTGTACTTCTGTTGGTTTTTTTTTGCTGTGGATGGACGTTTGGTGCCTCTTCACGTCTTATTTTGCAAACCCTTTTTATATGTTCCCCAGTCGATTTGAGGAGCACACTTTTAGTAGCATTCATGCAAAAGTACAGTGGCCACAAACGAGCCCATTTCTGCTTTGAGGTGGTAATCTGCAGGTACAGGGCATAGCCAGACTGGGCTGGAGGTTAGCTGTGTCCAGCCTTAGCCACTGACTTCCTAGCATTGAGACAGGAAGTGGGGGAAGGGTGCAGTCTGCGCGGAGCTGATAACATGCACAAAAACACAGATTCGGTCAGCCACTTGGTTAAGAGCTATGGCTGCGGTAATGCCTGTACAATCTGGAAATTATTCATAAAAAATACTCGCACAACGCCAACAATCATGCTGGAAAAAGAGCAGGCCTACATTGTTGTCAGTGGAACACTGAGGTGTTTGGAGTCTGTTGAGAGGAAATGTCTTGTTTGTGTTGAGTGGCAACAGCATTTATTTAGCCCCAATGAGGGCAGAAAGCCAAGCATGGCTTTGTTGTCGAAACCAGCACTTTCTTCTGTGTTGCAAATGAATCCTGGGTCTCATTTGGCTGGCTCGTACCTCGTGGCGTTATGCTGCTGGAATGCTTTCAGTTTCATTGTGTCCGTTACAGGTGTCTTACTGTGTAATGAGGCTAGCATTTGAACTGAACCTTAGGTTGGTTGCAATGGCGATCTCAAGTTAACAATGAAACATTTTTCATTTTGTTATTTAGCAGTGAGTTAGGTATTAACTTTGAGGTTGTATCATAGCGAAGTTGTTGCAGCTTCACTGTGCAGTGAGCACAGGGGCCAGGACACACTGCTCAAACGACATCTCGTCGTGGAGGTGGCACTGTGGATGGAGCTTTTATCCATACAGGTGGGCTTTTATACAAAGAAAGCCGACCGAAGCTCTGTTTGTGTGCAGGACTCACTGTTGTGCCCATCGTTTGATTTAATTCACCTTGCAGGGGCCAAAAGGCCAATAATTCCATCCATTTATCCATCTGATTTTCTAACTGCTTAGAGTTAGGGTCATCCTGAGCCTATCCCAAGTAGCATAGGGTACAAGGCTAGGGTACAACCTGGACAGGTTGCCAGTCCATCACATGCTGTACACGCACACACACAACCACAAGCAATTTGGAAACACCAAGAAACCTAACTGCATGAGCAAACCAGAGTACCCAGAGGAAGCCACACACAGACTTCACACAGTGAGATTCAAATCCCCAAACTTGAACTTATGAGGCAATAGTGCTCCCCACTGAGTCACTGTTCCACCTAAAAATTCAAAAATATTGAAGTAAAAACGTTTTTTTCCAGTCTTTCAACTGGAGTTTAGTTGGATTTTTTAATCAGAACCCTTTTACAAACATTTGCCTTTTGATGTTTAAGGTGACGTACAGTTCAGTTTAAAAGACAATCGATATCACAGTCTTGGCCCCCTAAATACCTACACGACAGACGAGAGGCGTCATTGACAAGGTACATGGTTCGTGCTTTTCCATAAATTTGTTTGTGTCATTCCTGCTGTATTCCATATAGAGACAACACTGATGTATTTCATCAGTCACATCTTTTTTTCACCCAGAAGGTCAAGCTCATAATTTATCTCATTGTAATCAAATTTTTCAGCTTTCCTGAGTTTTGCTATAGTTATAATTAAGCTTACAAACAGAGACAATAAGAGTGGCTTGTCATTAAGTCCTATGTAATGGGCAATTGAACTGGCATAATGCTGTATGCAAGCTTGATTATACCAACAGGCTTTTCCCTTCAGCCCAAAGCAGTGTCATGTTTATTGAGGCTGACATCGGATTTAATTAGAGCAGCGGCTGGTTTTGATCAGCGCTTTGTGACACTGGACTCCTTTCGCCACCGCAAAAGTGCCAGTCTCACTCTGTGGATCTTGCTTCTGTCTACTTTGAAGGGGGAAATAAGTCCAGCATGATAAACAGAAATGTGAATAGGAAGTGTGGGTCTCTAAACATGCATGCATTCTGCCATCACATGTAGCATACAACTATTACTACCACATACTTTGTCATATAATTGGTGTTGGTAGTATTAAAGTTGTTGTTTTTATTATTGCTTTTAACATTTTTAGCTCAAATAGTAGGAAGGTAATAGAAGCTTCACCACTTTATCATACTAAATATACCTTGTTTCTTTGCAAACTATAAAAGCAGAAAATTTGTATCTTACAAAAAGTGTACAAAAGGTTAGACAATAAACCTGCTTTGAAAAGGCATAAACAGTCATAATTTCATTATTATTTTAGTGCTTGCATACAAATATAGAAAAGGGAAACAATATACATATGTAAACAGGAAAAGCTGCACGAAATTCTGGCAAAAGCTGAAAAAGAGGAACGTCAAACAGACAGCAGGAAGAAATGTGCTGAAATTACACCTCACTGTTGGCGATTGTTAGTTACAATAGTGGACTGTTCCCTTCAAATGGTTAGCAAGATAAAAACACAGTATGGTTGTTTCTGTAATATATATTGTTGCAGATTACACAAATCACTTTATTAAACATACCCTAAATCATATTTCTGCTCACTAATGCTTTTTTTTGATTCGGTAAAAAGACTGTGCGGTTTGGTCAGTGTCAAGAGAGGTTATCTTCAATTTTAAATTAATACGGTAGTTTTTCTGTCAGACATTCAGAGCAGCATTATTTATTGTCATTCATAATTAACAATGACATTTAATCATTGTGGGATTTTTATATGGACAGCGCAGTGGCCACAAATTTCCATGGCTGGGGGTTCAAATCATGCCTCGCCCATGCATGTGTGGATTTTACATCTGCTCCCTTTGTTGTAAGGGTTCGCTACGCTGCCTGTAATGGGCTCCAGGTGATGCAGCTCAGGACAGGCTGTGGGAAGATGGCAGGCCAACTGATTATCATTCCACAAATGTTCAAGAAATTGATAATGTTTACATTCTCAAGAACAAAAGATGACTGGAGGCAGTCAAACTAAGACAAAGATACAGGATATTAATACAAGAAATTTAAACTGCTGGTTAACATTTTATTTAAAGGGATTGATTAAAAATACACATACAGATTTCATTACAGCAGCTCAATGGTCTCAGCCCCTCGTGCCCTAAAACTGTGTGCTGGGTTTGCAATTGTAAGGATGCACTGACTATGAATGAATAATAAACAGTAAGAATCCGTTTACTTACAACGATTGACCAATTTTAGCTTAGCTCATATTCATCTTAGAATTAATTTTTGCGTACTGGGGCAGCAAACGGCAAAAATCATCTATCTAAATAGTACGTGTTCATAACGTATAGGAAAGCGAACAGGTATTTTCAGGAAGGTGTAGAATTAGGCCTACTCGATCACTTCTACACCTTCAGAAAGAACACCGGCTGCCAAATTAGCGCGAAAGGACGAAGCTGTCGGGAATGCTAATGTAATCCCCAGAATTTCAACAGCCCAGTACGCAGCGACAAGCTGCAAATGGTGCCAGTTAAAAAGCATTTGCTTACGAATGATACCGCCGTTGGGCGATCAACCGGGAGCTGGGTGACCGGAGAGCCTTGGTCAGCTGCTGGGTGTAGTTAGCCGCTTACAGTAGGGGCCAATGGCGCTGAGAAAAGGTCAGAATCGGAGAGGAAACTATTTTAGTTGGGCTAAATTTTTCAGTTGAAAAGACGACAGCTGCACTTAGAAGGAACTCTCGATCGAGTATGCTGATGAGGGATAATAGGTATTTATAGCTTTGAACGTGTAACACAATGAAATTACGTTTATGACAACCCCAAAACTGTATTAATGAATACAAAAGCTAAAAATAATATAATAAGTATGATAAGTCAGTATTAAAAACGTTATCAAAATAAAAGAACATCTGTTGGGGAGCATGAAGCTGCTGCATCAGCGCGCGCCGCCATCTTTCCGAAGAGTCTCGTATTTTGCCGAAGAAATATTTATTTGTCCGATCGGTAGGAGTCGTGGTAGTTGGAAGCTACGTTTATTATTTTATTTCTTTTTTGCTTATGCTTAACAGCCAGTGTCCTGTTCTTAAAATTTGCAGTTTATACTGTTTCAAATGGCATTTCAGACGCAGCTGCTATAAAACGGCATATATTTAAGTATTTTATTTTTAATTGTATTCTATCAACCTGATAAATGGTTAATTAAATGTATCTACATACATAAACCACTTATTCCAAGAAACACTCCATATAACATTTACCGTACTTAATGTCGGGTTAAAAAGTTTTCAGAGTTGAAATTACAAAAATCTTCATACATGGGAATCGAAGTGGCATTTATATTAACTGTATGCAGCAAGAATAATAACTTACCTTATTTAAGTCCATTCCATCAACACCATTGTTTTTTATTAAATACAGATAAGTATCACAACAACTATACTTACAGCGCAATATTAGAAAGTGACAAAAATATGTAATATGTAATAGACACTAATTTCCCATTGTTACAAATACGTCGAAGCTCTTGACACGATCGTTTATATTAAGAGTAGGTTAAAATCGGATAAGGGCATGCAAATATTGTGTTGCTTAGTCAAAAACCTCTGTAGCTTTAATTTGAATGTCGGTCTTGAATTCCACGTTACATGAATGCTATCGGTGATATAGTGGATTTTGCAATACAGACGAAGATACGCTGGTAAATTACTACACTGGCCATTTATAATGCAATTAAAATTTGCAATTAAAAAACAGATTTTGCTCCAGTTACTCAAGTGCGTATGTGATTTGCACCCATACGATACTGCCAGCGAGCCTAGTCTCTAGCTAGTCTTATGTGGGGTCGTACTGTAAATGATGGAGCACTGAGCTCCAAACGTGGCGCCTTCAGCGCTGCCATGGCTCAAGATGCGCTCAAGTGCACGAAGGAACCCGCTGTCCTTACCGGTGCCGATTACCCCCCAGTCACCGTACCACTGGTCCCCCCCTCCCTTGAGCTGCAGCAGCGGCAGCGGGGGGGGGGGTCACCCCGGGGCCGTGTGGGAGGGACAGAGCCCTGATTGAGCCTGGTTTTTCCTTCGTGAAGCTGGGACTTGCATTTAGTGAGATCACGTCCTCGCGTGTGCGCTGCGGTAGTCACGGCGAGTCTACGCCGGCCTTCGGATCACACTCATCCGGATCGAAGCCAGTTTCCGATTTAAGGACTTGGCGATAGAAACTGGAGAGAGCTGGAAGTATCTGCTCGTAACGTGGATCGGCCGCTTCTCACGCTCGAACATGGGCTGCACTTAGCTCTTTTGTGGGATTAAAGGCTTCCCTATCTCGGTTGCTGGGATTGACCATCCGGACTACGGCATATTCGACAACAGGACAGAAGCCACCATGTGGGCGAGGAGCGATTACGAGGATGGGTTCGACACGTATAAATCGGGTACGACAGCTTCGTTTCGTTACTGGAAATGAAGCGACGCTACTGCATTCCTGTTTTTAAACCGCGGCGTACACTACGGAGTAAGGGGGCTAGCTCGAAGAAATCAGGATTTATTAATTTGCTTAACTGTCATGAACATACATTATTTTAACCCGTCGTTGTATGGTAAGGTAATACTTTGTATGTGCTTCTTTAATTGAATCGGGCGTTCGTAATTTAACTAATTCGTGAGTGTGTGATTTAGGTATCTTACACGGTCGTCGTATTCATGTTGGTAGACATTTTGGATGCAGTTAGCCAGTTAGCACGGCGGACAAATAGTTTATGCTGCTGCGCTTATTATATACGTGTATTTCCTTCGCCTTTTTCGTCGTTCTGGTGAGCGCCAGCGGAGGATGCGGAGGTTCTCTCCGGGGTCGGAGGGTTTTTCGCTTTTTTTTTTTTAACACACCGGTGGCTCGATGCTGGGGCTCGTCGGCCGTGCGCTTCTCGCCGTTAGCCGCCGCGCGCCGCTTTCTAGTCGCGAGCCTGACCGAATCTCGGATGCGACCGTTACGTTTCAAGCCGGCGAGGCACGTGCAGCCCGCTTCGCGCGCCGGTGGGCCCGCGTCCTTTGTCTGCTGACCGGTGACAGTTACTCGGGCTGTCAGCAGAGGGGCAGACACCGACTACCATCCCATGAATCGTAGACCGATTTCTCGGGGGGATGGGTTAAGAAACACTGTAAATATTTGACCCTCTCTTCATCTTTTTAACCCGCGGTATTTTCTTAGGTGTCACCAAAAATGTTGCCTGAACAGAAGGCGCATTTTGTATTTCTTGTATTTCCTAAACGGCTGAGGTTAGCTAGGCCCGAATTTCGCAAGTGCGCATTTATAAGTTTTGCAATAATAGTGACGATAATCCTCCTAGTCCGCACCAGCCGGTTCCTCCGGGTACCGCTATTCGTGAGGGTGACACTGCGGTGAGTAGCAATAGGTAATGTCCGGTTTCTACAGTCTCACGTCGTCAGCATTACGGTATAGTGCATAGCCCGCTTGTGAATGCGGAGGACAGAAACATGCAAGAGTGCGTTAATTACCTGTCTCTCACACTATCAACGTTACCGTGATGTTTTTTTTTTTTTTTTTACTTTGTATACCTTAACCGCGTTAATAATTGATCGCATGTTGCATAACAGCTGTTGCATCGAGAGCTTACGTCGTTTCCAAAGAAATACCGCGCGATGATGGAAATTGTGCAACAATCAAGCAATAGAACACATTTTCTGGTCAACCAGCACGTAAGCTCCCTACAGAGAGGTATGACTATAAGCAGTCGACCACGATACCAATTCTTGTTGCATTGGCAAGTGGAAAAGGAGATGGGGGGGGGATTTTCGGGCTGCACGAATTTCATGATTGATTTATAATGGACACTATCTTGAGACTCCACTGGATTGCATTCCTCCCAGCAGAAACTGTATCTGGCAGAAAGTACAAGCCCTTTCTACCTACAAATTTCTCTGGTTGTTGTTGTACATGCTTGTCCTGCATGGTGATGCTTTGTCTTTGAATACACGATTCTCAAGGTGCTGATAAGCCGGATGTTTGACTTTAGGGAATTTTAAAGTGACTGGATGTGGATGCTGAAGGTTATTGTCATTCTTGTAGGTGGTTTCTGTTGCTCCATGCTTTGTTTTTGTGGTAAACTATTCCGTGAAATGCTTTTTGGGTGCATGAAAGTTCTAGGGCCTTCTGTGTTCCATTATAATGTTCATTACTGAAACTTTATCCTAGACATAAAACTGGAAAGGTCAGCTTGCTTGTCTCTGCTTTTGAGACCAGGATTTATGGTTTAAATAATCTGTGTACTTTTAATTAGAAGAGCGGATTGTGGTAGGAGGGCTTTTTCCGTTTAGAAGGTGATGTAAATCACCTCAACCTGATCTAGCTTTTTGTGGGGGGTTGTCCATGAAAGATTATGTCTGAAGCTGTTACACAATGTGCCCTGGAAAGCTGTATAAAGCTGTCTGTTATTTTACCAGTGTCTTTCTCACTGCTGAGTATGAATACAAGGGAAAATGCCGCTGACTAAGGAAACTGAAAACCAAAATTTGAGATTCAGAAGTTTAGAAACAAATTCTTTCCAAAACTCATTACAGATAATTTAGTTTACTTGTAAAAAAAACTCTCATTGTCAGATGACTGTTGAGTGTAGAGGAATTAAAATGGAATACCACTCTTTACATTGAGCCCTGGCTTCTTTTCTAACTACAGAGCCAAATATACTGGAGAATAGAGAAATGGGACATTGACTATTTTGACTGTTCCTCATATTGTAACACATGGCTATATGTTTCCCAGAACAGAACCATTTTGCTCCCTTTTTAGTGGCTTTGAGTAAAGTTTGTGTGTGTTCGTGCATGTGTGTGCCAAAGTTGCTGGAGAAGGTGCTCAAAAAAAAAGTTAGACCTAACTCTAGTTCTCAAACATGCTATTTTATCTAAGCAGCATTTTCTGTGATGGCTATGAAGATTTACAGTTATGACTCTTTATTGTCATTGAGCCTAAGAGCAGCAGATACTAGTTGGATAAGTGAGTGCTCTTTATCCAGCAGTCAAATTACTTTAGCTTGCAAACATTTTCTAAATTAAGAGATTAGGACGATATTGATGACTTTAGTAGCTAGTTCTGTTATTGCTTGAATAAAATTTTTAAAGTAGAAATCTTCCTGTCTGGTAACTGGACAGTATTTTCATCACCCCCCCCTCATCACCACCACCATTGTGACCCTGTAATTTGATACAGAAAAATATAGCCCCTCCCTAGGTGAGCTAATAGCATTAACGGCCTGATGTCCTCAGAATGGCATTGGAACGCGTGGTCTTGGTTGTTGATGTAATGCTTGGGTTAGATTCAGGTCATGACTTCCCATCTCTCTGAGCTACAGAAAAACATCCATGCATAGTAACAGAGTAGTTGTCATGTTTCATTAGTTTTAAAAGTGCATTAAATGGTACAGTAGTACAAAATGAGAAATAGACCCACAGCACTACAAATGCGTAAAAAACAGTGGAAATGGGTCAAGTCTAGTGGGCTTTGTCATACCATCCATATACAGGTATACAGTGGCACGAGATGTTCTCCCAGGACCACAGTGCAACATACAACAACAGTAACTGGGTTTTCATAATGCTTAAAGTGCAAAACACGGGATGAAATGTATAACATTTGGTTAGTTGTTTTTCCACAGCTGAAAACGTGGCTGTAGCAAGCTAGGGATATGCTCTAGAGATGTATAGTCAAGCACATTGAGTATATTTCTGTTCTTCTGAACATTTAGATCAGCAACAATAATTTAAAATTTATATTATTTACAGTTAAAATGAAGGATCCTTGGTATACAGCGGAACATTAGACTTCACTAAAGGATCAGTGTCTGAAATTCTCCGGGTAGTTGATAATATTGCTGAGGTACTGCTTTGTCTTTGTATATTGGGATTCTTGCTGACCCTTTTTCTTTTTCCTGGACTTGCCCCCCAGGCTCTGGTACTGCCTCTCCATCGTGGGCCCCGGGCTGCGACTCCTCTTGGCAGGCCGGCACCTCCTCTGCAAGCAGCAGCAGTAACCGGGGCCGGCGCCACAGCACGGCCTCGGACAGCGCCGACACAGGTATTGGCACGTCCTGCTCCGACAGCGTGGAAGGTGAGCTGCAACACCACCCTCGTCTAGTGCACATACGTAAACCTAGTCATTTATGTGTGTGACCCAGGCTTCTGACAGACTGTGTCAAAACATTCATGTTCCTCAGGCCTGTGCTTGTTCATATCTTCTGTCAGTTAAAGGTTTTTTGGCATGCTGTGGCAAATTCTGAATAGCTGCTATGTAGTCTAGTGGACCAGTTTCAGAATGTCTTAAAGATTTATCTCCCTGGACTTAAGTGCACTTTAAAAAGGGATATATTGCACTTGTGTCAAACTGACCATTTTTTGCTCAAGCTCAGAAAGGCATTAGATGTCGGAATTTTAGAATAAAATTTCATCACTGATATTTACAGTCAAGTTATAATTGTCCTGTGTTCAGGACAATTATAACTGACAGCTGCTTCAGTCAACTGTCAGTGTTTGTTGTTTTTGCAAAGGCATTATAGAATTTAACATCTCTCTTGTTCTAAACTAAGTTTAATTTAGGTCCTTTTTTTTTCTTTGTTAAATAAGGAAATGGTTGCGTTTATCCATTGTTACTGGACCTTCTGGACCTTCAAATGCTCCAGTGTAAGTGGTGAAGATGATCTAATTCTTAGACCATTTATTTAAGATGAGGCGCAGCACATTAATGGTTAAGGTATCATGTTCTTGCCGGATGTAGTTGGCAGCTACGTTCTAGGTAATTGGACAAATGGTCGCCTAACAACTGAGCATCAATTTGCCCCAGAGAACACACAAACGTGGCTGGAAACGATTACCTCGCAGCCTCCCTGCCCCGTCTTTTGCTCGAGTGTTTCATCATGGTGTGTGAGGCAATATGGAACCATGAAGATGGAGACACCCCCCTTCCTCAGGATTGCCCCGTGCTCTTTGAGGGTGTTACACTGGCACTCACTGCTGACTGTGAAGTGGGGGTTGGGATGGAACCTCTGGGCATTATGCCCATCATAAATGCCTCACCATTCAGGGCTCATGCTGTTGTAGATCTAGTGGGCTGTTTTCTGACATTTGAATAATCCTTATTGAATAACTGTTGTGTTTCTGTACAATACACACTGTATTGGTGGTCAGTAGTCAAGAATCTTCACAAAGAATTTGACTGTTAAACAGTACTGAAAAACACGCTATTTTCTTCAGGAACATTGGTTGTTCTTTCAAACTGTGGGCCCCACCTGCCTCTGGAAAGTGGTTGTACATTTCCCTGCTTAGTTGAAGATTTGGGGCACCAGACTGGTTGAGCTAAGCATGACCTGATCTTTCTCCATATTAATGCAGGGACAGCCCTGTTAACATGCAGCTGTCCCTTCAAGGTTGGACCCCCCAGGACACAAAGAAAGCTAACATCCTGGTGGGGGGTTGGCCATGCTTGTGGAGAGTTTTGAAAAACCTTTGCAGGCCACTGAACTTCATTACACCAATCTGTGGTGTTCTTCCACAGTCTAACTCTAATTGATCAAGCTTTTGGTCAGTGGGGATCAAGCCTCTGGTGGGGGAAACTCAGCATCAGATGTTTTCATTCAGTTTGCAAAGTCTGCATGTTTGCCCAACAAGAAATGGTTGTCCAGGTGACAGCCAGTAGACTTGAGATTTATTTTGTCCCATTGGGTTTTCTAACAAGGTTTGTGAGGCAGAGCAAGCCTTCCATGGAGCTGTTCTGGGACCTTCACAGCCCCTCCTTTGGTTCCATATGAACCTTATGTATCATGTGATGGGGGCAGTTGCCGGCTAGTAACTAGGGCCGACAGCAATGACCCATTCAGACCCAGCTTGAGTGGGAGTTTGCAGCTGACACCCCTGTGCCATGTTCCAGATTCCAGCACCTAGCTCCCTGCCTGTATCGCTAGATGTTGACCATGTCTTGGTTTGGCTTTTTTGTGCTTCGGTGCCTACACCTTCAGGCATAGTTAACTTTGTTTCTCCAGTTATTTTTCTATTGCGTTACTGTGTCTTCTGTAGGGTAGCTTGAGGTTTTATTCTCATGTCTTTATTCAGGGTGATTAGTGTAAAATACTGTTGTATTTTACATAAACACCATTTTCTATGCACTTGAAAGCCATTCCCATTGGAGGTCTGGCCTTGGTTGTCGTTTGAGGAAAGGGAGGCAGAAAAAATGTACCCTGCTTTGTCAGAGAAACTCATGCACATGTGGGGTTTCTGACCACCTCCCACCTTTTATCTCCACTGAGAACAGACACACAAAGGTCGCATTTTTTTAATGTGTAGACTTGGTATACACAAAAGAGCTTTAGTAACAGAGGAACAACTTTATCACTTGACTTTCCCATTGTTATCCCCTTCCTCAGATAAGCCAATTTTAACAATGTGAAAACCAGTCACTTACATCATGTAATATTTATTTGTAGCAGAAACTTTTGTCACAATGTTTTGAACGCTTGTTTTTAACACCTTCTATACCTGTTTAATAAGATTATTAAATAAAGCATGTCGTGAAGAGCCGTAACATTATGGAACGTTATGAATCTAGCTAGTTGCTACTGGCAGCCCCCTGTAATATTCCCCTGATATGACCATCACCAGAGACACCATTTTCTGAGGGGGATGGGGGCATTTATGCCACCCCCATGCTTTCACTCTACCCACCCCCTCTGTAGTTTCACTGGCCATAAATCCATACCATGGAAGGGACGCTATTCCTGGAGCAGCCACATAATTGGTACATTGGGTCTAGCCTGCTTCCATTTTCCTTACAGCACATTGTGCCAGTGTGGTTTTAGCAATTTGAGCCTGCCCCATGATCTCCATGTGTCCCCATTAAGTCTTGTGCTTTTTCCCAAAATTGTTTTGTTCATTTTGCATCACCTGCTTATCTAAAATGAATGTCTGTGATTTCAGTTGTTCATAACAGGAATCAAGCTTCAAATAGCTTTATGCTGCTTGTATGGTATTTCCAATGCAGCTAGTCACCAGACAGGGCTTAACTTTAAATGGGTTATTGTGTGTGTGTGTATTTTAAAAATAATCCTGCCAATCCTGGAAATGTTTGTGATGACCTGCTGTTGATGGTTTGTGTTTTGACAGATTGAGTATAAGTATCTACTTCTGGATAAATGATCAAATTAGTAATACTAAAAATCAGCTTTGTCTTAGCTCTGTGGTGCGTGTTAGCAAAGTCATGATGATGATAGGTTGTCTTTATGTCCTCTAATAGAATCCCTGGTATTGAGTAACACCTTTCAGTGCTCAGGAGGGGGGAGGGATGTTCCTGTTGGAAATGCAAGCCTTTTCACCTTGAGAAAAGGGATATTTCATTTATTTGACCAGTGGTGAGGTTTATTCTAGGGAGGGAGGTAGCTTGGAGGAAAATGCGGACCTCATAAAAATCCCTGCCAGCCTTTCTGGCTTCTAATCTCTGACCCCAAAAAGGTAGCAATGCCTTCCGCCCAAAAGCAGGCCGCTGTGTCTCTAATTATACACCATAGCAGCAGCAACCTGCCCCTTCTAATTACCTTCAGGAGCCTCAGGTTTCATGGTTATGTTTGTTCACTAAGCTCATTATGTTTGTCCTTTTCCACTGGATAGTTGTTAAAATGCCCATGGTCATGGCCCTATAGGGCAGATCAGGGTTGTAGGATTTATTGAGTGTCCATGACTCTTAATTGCTTTTGTCGCTAATTTGTGTTCAGTTTACTTGTGGTCAAGCACTCACCCCGAATGTCATTGCATACTAAACAGTGGCAATATGTGGAACACGTCACTCCATAGTATTAAAACGGGCCATACACAGCTTTTGACACCTGAAAAACTAGATCAATAGAGGTCATCTGGTTACAAATGCCGTGGTGGGTTTTTCTTTTATTTTTCTTTCCCTTTAGTCTCTCCTTTCTCTTAGGGCAGTCAAATCCTTGTGTATTCGTCCTCCCTCCTACCATGTTTATGTCAATGGAAACACTTATTTTGGGTGAGCACTTATGCAACATGGGCAGGACCTTGTCATTGCGAGAAGTGTAGGGTTGTAGGGCCTAGAACTGGAGGTGTTGAAAGTCAACCAGATACTGGTGACTTGTAGGCCAGGAATAAGCACTGAGTTGCCCAAGACATGCAGGAGAGAGACACCAGGGATTCTTGGCCCATCTAATATTGGTTAGTGTGTAGCTCACCTTACTCTAGGATGACGAAACACTTGGACCAGCATCTCAGTCGCATGCTACAAGCAGTAGCACTTGGCAAACTCCTGCTCGTGCATTGTAGGTTTTATTTGACCTTTGAACCAGTCAGGATGGGAATTTTGGGCCACGGGATGCTATGAAGGCTGGCATATTCAGACAAGATTTGGATTAGCTGTGGGTAGGTCGAGGGATTAAAAAAAGGGGCAAAAAGGAATGGGATGGTCTCCTTTTTGATGAAATTAAATGTTAACACACTAGTTATTCCTGCCCCCCACCAAGAAGCTACTAGCAGAGGGGTTTCTTGGAAAATGAGATTAATTTAAAATTTGCAGTCATCATTGGATGCTGAGACAGCCAAATTTGGATCATCAACCGTTCAGCTGTAATTGTGTTAGGATTTGATGGGAGGCCCTCCCCCCGCACCTTATGTCCTAGTGTGAGGTCTGAGATCATCTCCTTCTCAGGGATCAGTCCACACACCACCTGCTCCTCACCCATTACTTTAATGGTGGGAATGGGGGGGCAGTCCTCAATCATTGCCAGTGTTCTTGACCTGCTAAATGATTGACACCCTTTTAAGTAGGATACTATAGACTCAGATCACAGAAGGAACCTTTCACTCATCTAAAATATTTCACTGATAGTGCTGGGTATAGGTCACATTGCTCTTGTAGCTTAAGAGAGAGAGAGAGAGAAATAGATAGATATATACATATATCTATCTATCTATGTGTATATATATATATATATATATATATATATAAAATATGTGTGTGTGTTTTTTTTTTTTTTTTAAGAATACATTTATGCTGGATAGCACTTATGTATAGCCTCTTTGTCAACGGCATGCTTGGTTGTTTTAAAACATCAGTTACTGTTTTTGGTGAATGAATTTTTATTTAAATATTACGTCTACATGGATGGTTGCCCAAACTGCTCATGCATCCCGGTCTGTCTGGTATTCCACATTAAAATGCTGGTGGTCTTGGCGTAGTACTGCATATAGTAGGTGCTTCTGGCACGATATGGATGTTTCCACAAATCGGCGCTGCTTTAAATGGCCATGCGAAATGAGAAAATGAATTAATAGTAGTAATGCACCAATAAGGACATTTCTGGCCGATATCGATAGCCAATTATTTAGAACACTGATGCTGCTACCAATTGTTTTCGAGGTTCTGCTTAAATAAGTTTAATGGGACACTCCACCCAAATTAAATTATTTTTGGATTGGAAAACACCAACTCTGGCATACATCAACAGTCCCAGAACACTGTATTTTATAACTGTATACATCTTATATATTTATAACATTTATAACAGTGAGGGGCTGATCATCAAGTGTGATAATCTCCATAATTTTCTGAATAGTATCTTTTGATTTCACGCTGTCTGCACTGAATTTTCTTTTGCTATCAAATGCTTGCATTACTGACGGACTAGCGTTATTCAGCAGTACTGCAGCCTTCTGTATTGGAATGGATTTGTTTTTCAGGAACTCTTCACTGTCTCACCTTAAGATGAGCAATCAAATTTGTTGTGTTGAAATGTTTTTGTAGATGCTCCTCATTTATGTCTTAGAGCAATGTTTGCAAAATACATTTCTAACATTGTTTACGCTAAAATTTTTAAGCATTTGCCACTTGCGTTTATTCGTTTGGAAGATATTGAAATTGAACTGCAAATGCTTCAAAAATGCTTAAAACATGATGTACTTGTATTTACTAGTTTAAAAAGAGCTCTGGTAGCGGGTCGGTACTCATATTGGCTGATATATTCTCTTCAGGTGTCGGGATAGTATTGGCACTGAAAAGGTGGGATCGGTGCACCTCTATATAATCCATTTTCTGTTTTGCTGTAGGGCTTAACGCTAGTAATAAACAGACAGCACAGTTTATTGCTTCTTTTTTCTTTTCTCTGACTGCTTCGGTGCTCGTTTCGGACGGCAGGTTTGACATTGCTGGTACAGTTGCCACCCACCTCCTACTGATAAATAAAATACTGCGTCCCATTTTGAACCAATACTGAAACCTGCACCACTAATTGCTGGTGTCTATGACTGTAAGCGCTTACCTTCTGTATGTCCTTCTGGATGGCAATGCTTCCAACGGTGAAATTCATTTGTAGTATTTGCAGTTTTCGTTGGAACAAGTTTTTATTGCATTCTCTTATTTGTTCAATAAATCCCCCATTTATGCTTTTACAGCTGTGTCTGCCCTTGTGCTCCATTGCAAGTCCTGACAAGCTGTCAGAGGAAGTGACATCACTAAATTGGGTTTTAAATTACATCGAACCTTTACCGAGCACTTGTTATATTGACATTGAGGAGAATTTACATGCCAATTTTAGTTATCGTTATTTTATCACTCAGCCCTACCTAGATCCCCTGTTGTCAAGTAAACAATGTGTTTTTATGTATGTAAATTTAGTTTGGACTGTCTGTATGAAGTGACATTTTAAAAGGATGTTTTGTACACACAATAATAGCTATTATCTTCAGAGACTGATCTCTCCCCAGCGCCATGTGAGTTCTTCACTTCTCTCTCATGTTGCCAAGGAAACCCAGTGCTTCTTCCTCTGAGAGAACTGAGAGAGCCCAGTGGTCCTGTTGGTATATGTGAAACATGGAGCTCATCTCTGTCAAGTAACACTGGTCCCTGGTGTCACCAGGGCCCAAGGCTGAATGCTTGCCAACAAGTGATGAAAGGAGATAAAAGGGGCAGGTCATTTCAGAGCATTATGCATGCATATGGGCATGTTGTTCTCAAGTGAAGCAGTTTTAGATATCTAAGGTAGGTGATTTTCTAATATGAGCAAATTTCTGATAAAGAAATTAGGTGGGTTTCTAATCATGTAATGTTTTTATTGTAAAATGTATCATCTCAGACTGGCATTTCAGAACATTTCCTGAGTGAAATGTTTAAGGGCTGTTCAAGTGATCTCTAGAAGTGCTCTGTGTAACGCTGCATTCGAACCTTTAAAAGAAGAAATTAACTGGCTCAAAATGTATTACTTTCCTCTGTACAGATATCGCTGTTTTTTACCCCCATTAGACATTTTGTTACCCCCTATTAGACATTTTTTGGGTCTCTTATGTATCTATCAAGTTAATTTCAACCTAAATATCTTTGTGGCAGCCTAGAATAGTTTACTTCATTATGCCAACATTAACAACTGGATAGTTCCACATTTGAAGAAGTTGTTGATGTGTAAGCTTTTTTTCCCCAGTGGAATTTTAAAAATGCTTTCTTGTTTTAGTACTGAAAGTGTTAATGCTGATATGAGTCGCCTAACTTTTCAACGTGAATGACGTTATGAGCTTTGCATTTCTGTTGAATGAATTAATTATCAAATCTGAATAGCATGAGCAATTGTCATGTGAGGTAGGATCTGGATCTGAATGTTTTTCAGCAAATGAACGTGTCATGACATTTAATGATTTTACTGACTAATCCTGGCTCAGTGGCATTTAAAGGGACTGCTTTATTACTTTTGGTACTTTCAGGCTGTAATGTGACTGGTTTCCTTGACACACATGCAGTACCTCTATTGTACTCCTCCTTGGGTTTTCATGCTTTTTAAGTAATTTTACTTAACATGACCTCCGCTGCAGTCCTGAACTCTGAATCCCCCCTTCCCCCAAGTTCTTGTTTGGTTTGCCCCCGGGGTCCCACTGAGTGAGAAGCATAAGGCCAGAGGCTTCCTGTTTGTCACTTGGCGCCCCCTCTGGGTGGGAGGTGGAGCAGACATTTGGCACATTGTGTTGGTTTATTCTGCTCATAACTAGATCTGGATTATCTGATGCTTTTAAAGCTGGTTAAGCGTCTCATTCCTGCCCTTCTCGGCCTAGACGTGCTGCTGCCTCGCCTCCTGTTCTGTGCCCCTTAGCATACTGTACCAGTAAGGATAAGTCTTGTGTAATGCCCATCCAGTCTCACAGCATCTCCCATTTTCGGCATGACGCTGGGCCTGCTGCTTCAGCCTTTGCTGCCCATTGAAGCAAACGGAGTGTCTGCCAATGAGTTTCATGATCCTCCTTTTGAAGCAGAGTGAGTCTTCATTTAACCTTGCTAGGGATGGTCCCTTGATGCTGGCTACAATGCCGCAGTGGGGGTGAGGCAGCAACCCAGGTATGTGTCCTAATGTGTTCTCTGTACATGCTAGACCCATATGAACAGATGTAGTGGCCTAGCAGGCTGGGAAAGGGGGACAGTTTGGAGAGCACATGGAACCATCTGTCATCCCCCCTCTCCTCTGTAAGCAAAGTGTGCTTCCAGTCCAGGTTGAGGAGTTGTTATGCAGAGAGTACAGTCAGGGTCAATATTATTCATTGGTAGAAGAGGCACCCATGACATTACTGTATAGTAAGCAGGATTCTTTACTGGCCTGTGACGTCTGTCATTTGTTTTCCAAATTCTCGGTTTGGTGCAATTTTACAGCAGAGAATAATTTAATTTTGAAATGTATTTATTATTAAAATAACATATACAAACACAATTAGGAACAATTCTAAACCAAAGGAAACAACCCCTGTTACAAACCGTCAGTTCTGACAGCCGGTGGGACCAACTCATTTATACGTGGTGTCATATTGGGTAAACCAGGTTGACCCATATGTTTTTACTTAGAGGTAGGGATGGGCCGATCCACATTTTTTTCAGTTCCGATCTGATTCCGATACACACTTACCGATTCCGATACGAGAACTATTTTTACTTCAATATCTTTATAATAAATATATTTATACTTTATATATTTTTAAAACTAGTAAATACAAATGAAGAAAATGCCAAAAAAAACCTTTGATTAGGCTACTAGAAACATACATAACATACTGTAATTTTTTAATAAGCGTTTTTGAGACATTTGCAGTTCAATTTGAATATCTTCCATGTAAGTATACACAAGTGGTGAATGTGTAAAATGTGCTACATTTTTTCTCCCACTGGCAAGATTGTCATTTACACTCCGTTGCGATAGCTGCCCTTCGTGTATCACTAGCTGTAGCAAGTGCGCAAAATAGCACGAGCTAGCGACGCCCAAATTTTCATAATACTTGCGTTGTCTCACATAATTACGTGCGCTTTGTTTAGTGCTGTTTTCCGCTAAACGCTGCTTCCACCACTCAAAATTTAGTTTTTACAGACTGCAAATCACTCTTCTACTAGTTGCTGTTAAAAGCGTAAAATACCTCCCAGATCGCCCCCTCTGATCTGATCATCTTACGCTCCTCATACTGCCATGGGTAGTATCACGGCAGGCAGAAGTCACCGCGCTCACACCTACTGAGTGGCAGGTTCAGCGTTCAGCTTGAATACCGCAAAAAAACACATCTAAAATGCGATAGAGCTGTCGTGCAATAGATTATACAAACAGTTCCTATTTTGTGTTAAATCTGTCTTTTTAGAGATTACCAAAACCTAAAGAAGTACGTATCGGACATGGATCGGACATGTATGGCCAATACCCGATCCGTCAAATAGACCTGGATCGGTGCCGATACCGATCCGAATATCGCATCCTTGCGTCTCTACTTACAGGTGAAGATCCACCTATATATCCTTCGTATAACACTCCTTTGACTTTTAAACATGTTTTATTGTATTGTCCTTTTAACTCCCCTCGCCATATTTCTCATTTTCCTGGCTCTATAACAGAGGTATTTAGTAAAGTCAAGCCAGAGGCTTTTTTCGATTTATATATCTTAAACATCATATTTAGCTTGTTTTGACAGTTTGTAACAATTTCCAATTGGTTATGACATTTGAACCTTTTTATTTGTTCAGTCTGTTTTATTGAACATTGCTCACCATGAATATATCTCTGGTTGTTGGCATGGCATTAGTCAACGTAACTAACTAACCAAAGGCAATGCGTCTGTCAACATGTCTGAATAATAAAACCTAAGAGATCTTATTTGATGAATATAAAAATAAATATGCATAATCAAAAATAAAGCATAACAATCATAATGCAGTAAATCTCATCCAGAATTCAGTGTTCAATACTTCTATACTAGTATGGTTGCCCATCTTTAGCGATAAGTACCCCCATAGTCGTCATTATTATCCTGGTTTGAATTTCAAATGTGCCTTAAATGCCATGTGGAGACTATCTTGCTGAGGCAGTTTCCTCCCGCTCCAGTTGGACACACGCTTGGACCATGTCGTCTCAAATGAGTTGGCATATTGGATGTGTTTCCAGCAACATATTCAGGTTTAGTATAAGAGAGCTGATTATGACTGATTGTAACCAGCAGTAACTGTAACCAACTCTCAGCCGCATTCAGCATAATGTTTTCCATGCTGAACATCTACTGAGTTTAGATTCGGTCTGTCAGTAAATGTATTTGTTCCATTGTGCATATCGACCTGACAGTGATGTATTGAACAGTATATACCAAATATGTGCACTTTTACATCCCTATTTTCAAATGACAATTACCAGTTAATGTCAGTTTGATTATGGTTATTATACAAGTAGCCATAGTTGATGTTTAAAATTGGAAGACATGGAGATGGTTTTATTGTAATCCCGTTTGCATTACAGTGTTGCATTTAAAATTCCTGGTCTTGTGGCTGTAAATGCTTAGTCTTAAACAGTTTGTGTTAAGAATGAAGCTGCCATGATTACTGGATTTAAACTCAAGTACTTGATTTATTAAAACCATAGATTTTTAAAATTTGTTTCTCAATTAGTTAGTTCTCTAATCAGTACTCAGCAGTATAGCAGAAGGAAGACCACGCATTGAGGATGAGGGTCCAAATAAAGAGCTAAAGCATCATTTGTGTGAAA
Organism: Mormyrus iriodes; assembly: GCA_011763525.2. NCBI lineage: Eukaryota > Metazoa > Chordata > Actinopteri > Osteoglossiformes > Mormyridae > Mormyrus > Mormyrus iriodes. The sequence goes on from JAAGVU020000039.1 coordinate 4,766,747, forward strand.
GCACTTCACATTAAGTTCTGCTATGTAAAACTGACAGATGACTGCATTTTCACTCACTTTTAAATACAACCACAGCACAACTGCAATGCAAATACATCTTGAAAAAAGACATTCAGATTTGATGGACTCACCCAATAATGCGAGGATAGCCATAGATATGTCATTTAGCCTTGCAGAGTAGCCTAGCCTGTCTTTGTCATCATGTTAACTAAAAATTATTTTGCTTGATTTACTTTCTATGATTCCTCTGTCAAAATAATCATTTCTAAAACAAAGGTTCAAACTGTTGCTTGTTCGTATCATTTTACATAATATGGCACATATAACCATTTTTTTGTGAATGTATTGTGTGTTAGGGCTAAACGACAACAGGAAAAGTTTTCATCGCGATATGTAACATTTTTGAGATATTTAAGAGTTGAACTATATAGCCAAATAGATCTACCAACAGTGTCTGTCAAATGAGTTGGTGGTGCCTTGAGTTGTGCCAGTGGACACAAAGCAGTGCCGACAAATCACTTGCTTCTGCCCAATATCATGTCTATGTAATACAAAATAATATGAGTGACTCCAACAGAAAGGACGGGAATGATTATGACTGTCTCAGAGAGCACATGCAGAGCTCATGCAAAAGTAGCAGGAGTAAACTTTAGACTTATTTTTTTTTACGTACTAGATAATGTTGAAAAGGAGCCATCATTAATATTGCAAAGCTTGCTAAGTTGTTTCCTATGTCTGAGTAAAACTTTTAGTGCAACTTATTGGTGGTTTGAACCCAGCAGACTATTGAGATCCCTGTGAAATAGCATGTCGATATTAACATCGCACATAGAGCGAACCTACGGCACAGCGCTGTCACCGCAGACGCCGGCCCTTTGCGTGTGTGCGGTTTGCATGTTCGCCCTGTGTGCTTGAGGCTTTTTCACTGGATCCTCCAGTTTCCTTCCATTGTCCAAAAGATTGAACGTATGTGTGACTGAGTGTGCGCCAAATGTAATGTGTATATTTTATATTATTGATTTCCATAATATAAA
>JAAGVU020000039.1:4773633-4793462 GCA_011763525.2 Mormyrus iriodes
TGGGAACGCCTCGGGATTCCCCCAGAGGAGCTGGACGAAGTGGCCGGGGAGAGGGAAGTCTGGGTTTCCCTGCTGAGTCAGCTGCCCCCGCGACCCGACCTCGGATAAAGCGGTAGATGATGGATGGATGGATGGACGTCAGAAACCCTTTTATTCGATAGAGTGTGCAGGGTACCACTTTAGTGTGTTCTCTCCTGGCTCAGTTCACATTACACCATGCGCTGTACCGGCAGGGCCACATAATAACAATGACTTAAGCATCACGTTTGGCTTTATTCTCAATGTCTTACTTATTTATTTAAAAAAGGATAAAATGATTGAAAATGTAACACAATAAAATGCATGTTATTGGAACTTTTTTTTTATGTGCCGCCCAGTGTTAGAGTGCAAAAGCCAGTATAGCACACCCTGAAGGACTACAGAGTACAGTACTTTACGATAATGTACAATGCACTTTTATTATTATTTTATTTAATGTCAGTAATGTCCTACTGTGCGTATCTTATCAGTTAAACTTTACCATGAAAAGCATGTCATATATGGGGTCCGCACATGATTCGCTATTATCCGTAGTTTCGGACATCAGTGGCAGGTCTTACAGCAAATCACCTGCGGATATGAGTGGACGTCTGTATATAAATGGAATGTAGGTGTCTAGTGAGGATTCCTTCAGTTAACAAATCCCTTGTGATGTAAATTCAACTTCTGGAAAAATGTGCTTGTGTATGTGTGTTTTCCCCATGTTTGCATCCTTCTAAACTTGGGCTTTCTTTCAAAAAGCATGTGGTTTTGTGTGTCTAAAGTGCCTGAAGTGTGTGCTTTCTGTGGGACCTCTGTAATGGGCATCTTTGTGCTTTCTAAGATAGAATCCAAGCTCATTGGGGCTCTGCATTGGATAAGCAGTTGTGGAAAATAGGCATAGACCACTGTGAATTTTTTTTTTTCGTAGATTGTACCACCTGTTGGACCACTGATGCATCTAAGCCATTGCTTCTGGTGCAGATATGACAGGAAATCATAAATGTGCGGACTAGCATTTTATTACTGCAAATGTTTCACAAGACACAACTGAGATCACTGATGATGTGCCAAAAAAACAAGAAATAAGTCGTGCCCTTTGTGTCTTCAGTGTGCTAAAAGCAGCTGGGGGAGTCAGTGGCTGGGCACACATTTACCGCCGTGTTGGAGGCACTCCTGATTTATTGATGGATTTGTCGGCACATCCTCCCTGTGCCTGCACTAGTAGAGACTTAATGTCTGAATTGGACTTTTGCTTTTTTCTTAATCTCAAAACAGAATGGTATCCAAACACCCACTGAACCAGCAACGTTACAGCATGTACACACAGGCCACTGGTATGAGAACATTGCATAACCAAAACAAATCACCCTTTAATTAGACACGGCTTGTAGGAAATGAAAGGGATGTTGCTAGAGTTGCAGAAAGTATATAGTTTGGTAAATATCGTCTCAGGAATTATAGTGTTTTCTGCACACAGCTTTTAACTTTAAAAGTAAAACAGAAGTCACTATTTAAGCATTTTTTTAAAGCAACTTTGTGTTTGACTTAAACATCTTGGCTGTCACCTGTTCTGCCTGCCCGTTGATTACTGCAGAATATTTGCTGGCTTATCCTTTTAAAAAGATTTTTTAAAAACAGCTGTACGATATTATCCAGCCATATTAAGATTTACTCGCAGGTCGACCACTGATTTTTTTTTTTAAATTTTTAATAAAGAAATGTGATATGATTTACTGCCACTAGAGGGGGACAAAAGCATGGATTTCTTTTCACGTAGGAGTCTGTGATTTATACTTTTAATAAAACCATTAGATTGTAGGGCTTAAATTATCGAACACTACCAATAGTGTGCATGATTACTTTAGTGATTATCATTTGATGGTGCTATTTAAAAAAACGATATCCAACAAAGGCACCTGTGCTGAATCCAAGGCAAACTTTAGAGAGAATGAACAGGCCACGGCAGTAATTGTCTCTAGCTCCTCCTGGTGGAAGAGGTCCATCATGACACTCTGGTTTTCAGGTCCCTCTCCCGGTGAATTCCACCATGGCGGCAGCACGGCAGGAGTGCAGGGTCATGGTTACATGAGCTTCACCAGGATGAGCATCAGAATCAGCACCACCACAATGAGCAGGAAATTGAGGATCAAGTTGAGGCCGCGATTGTTGACCAGATCCATGGATGTGGGCCTGCTGAGCAGTGTGTACCAGACTTGGGCAGGAAGCTTCGAGTTGTGGGATTGTCAGGGATCCGGCAGGTGATGGTCCAGCTCTCAGAGGGGTGCTTCAGCCTGGTGAAACAGGGAGCGAGCAGCGGAGGTCACACCATCCTGCTTCTTCCTCTTTTCAGCTACAGTGGCAGGATATGCAGCTGTTCATGGCGGAGGATACAGGGTTACAGTCACACCCTTAAGATGGGCTTTGTCTATAACACACACTGGCAATATGTGTCTTACCTCACTGGTATGTGTCACCGTACTGCCGGCTTAGCCAGTGTGCATCTGTGTGTCATGCTGTTACCTTGCTCTAGGGCAGAATGTGCTGGATTTTAAATTCATAGGGGTGTCATAACTTGTGTTTTCTGAACATGACAGTAAATAGGAACTGATTCACAACGCCAAGTGGTTGGAAATCTTTGTATATCGGTGAATCAACGAAAATTACTAATTCTTTTATTATTGTCTTCTCTGTGCAGTGTGGTTGTTTTTTAATGTGCAAGATTGTAACTGCTGGAATGAGTACTACTTATTGGTCTAAGAGCATCACATAGCATGCATAAGCAAAATTCAGTGTTTTTTTATATATGGGTAAAGGTGGATTGTTTTTCTTTATAGCTGATTCTGAGTTATTATAACATGAAAGCTAACAATCTAAATCAGGCAGCCTTAAATATATAATGTGAAAGAATGTGCAGTCAAAACAGGCCTGCACAAGGCAATCTGACGCCATGATGACTGTTCAATAGGAGCTTGGCTCGTTTTACTCAAGGCCAGGGGAAGGTCAGGGCTTAACATCACAGTGTGGTTCATTTAGACACTGGATTCCTGTTACCTTTATTACATACCCCGTTTATTTCAACACAGCAGAGCGGGAACAGCGACAATGCAACAGCAGAAATAGAAAGGACGTCCCAGAGGAGAGCCATCATGACGCACCATGGTGGCACATGGGGTAGAGCAGGGGCGAAGAGCGGCACGGACTCAGTGGCCTCTTGCTCAACCATTGTAGCCCCACTTTCTCACAACATCCTTTGTTGGCTGGAAAGGGCCCTGGGCCTAGATGGACCAAACTCTCCCTCTTAGCAAACCGCAAAAGTGACAAAAGTCCTAGTGGTTGCTTAGCAGGGGTACAGACGGACCATGCATGGTTTTAAATTCTAATACAACTTGGCCCACACACATTTTCAGAAAAATTGGTAGTTCCCGTATTTATTTAGCTACGACTTGACTCCATCCCCCCCCATACAGTCAGTCGTCCTATTGGGTAGCTGGTGTAGGGCCACGCCCCCTCACATCAGCAGAAGAATGATGTAGATGAGCAGCAGACAGATGAGGATGAGACAGAAGTTGACAAAGAGGTCCTGCAGGTTCTGTTTAGCCTGTGGAGGCACCTCCATGGTAGATGCCCTCCGAATGGCGGAGCGAGTCATGTGCTGCACCTTCTCCATGCTTGGGACAGTGAGGTGGGTGGGGGTGGTTGTGAGGATTAAGATGCAAGAGCGTACACTAAGCTGGAGGTTAGTGCAGATAGGGGTGCAGAGGGTAGAGGCAGAAGGGTGTGACTGTGAAGGTGGTGCCAGGTATGGCTGTGGGTGGTCCGATGAGCCCGAGGGTGAAGGGGACTTCAAGGAGCTGAGGAAGGGAGCAGCAAAGAAGGTGAATGAGTGAACAAGTTGGAAAGAAAAAAACCTAGAATAGTGTTCTTTTGAACACGAGAGAATCTAAATGCCTATGAACTCTTCTACCATTGCTGATGGTAACTGACCCTGTTACTGGCTGTACTGTTCTCAACAGCTACCATGCTCTTCTCTGAACCAGCTGCCATATTTGTTCAGCTCCAGGTAGTCTTCCTGTAAAAATATTGACCGGCTTTGTATTATCATCAAGATTCTCATACTGCCATGCATACATAGTGTCGGATGTTTCAAAAGGTTGTTGTTGTTGTTATTATTGTTAATAATAAATAATAATATTATTATTATTGTTATTATTATTATTTTATTATTTATTTATTATTGTCAAGCCCAGTCTTCATTGGGTTTTCTGGATGCCCTTCCTTCAACCCTAGTGCTAGTTATTCACCAACCTTTGCAGCTCCTGGACCCTGAACCCTGCCCCTGAACTACAAGTTCTTGCACTCTTGGTCTTGAGGGTTTCAAAATAGATAGAATAGCTTCCCGAGCATGGGGTGTCCACTCTCAGAATTCACTTCCTGGTGTTTTCAGTAGGGTTCATACTGTTCTAGAAATGTTAGGGTGGCAGACAGAGGGATTTGGCTGTGAATGATATCCAGAAGGCCGTTCTTAGGGTCTGTTGTGTGTTTAAGCAGATTGCCCATAGTGTAGGCTGGTTTTTCTCCCCTACAATCAGGTGCTCTTGTTTTGGCTGTGTTTGTGTGTGTTTGGTTTTCACAGGTAGGCACTGTACTGGTGCAGGTGGTTTGTAATGTTCTGCAAAATTCGTCCATATTAGATCCACATAACAGCAGCTGTTAGCAGAGTAGCCAGTGGGATTAGCACCGCAGCTAAATGTGTCGTTGTCCCCAACAGCACGGGTTGAGGAACATAGAACTGTTAATGCGACCTGTTCGATGCCGCTGTGTCTGTCCTCCATAGCTATGTCACACAGCGTCTCTAGAACTGCAAAGTTTGGCACCACAGATCTACGTGGTTGGTCTGATATCACTTGGTGTGGTGTAAATCACTCTTAATTGCTCCAGCAGAGCGGCATGAAGATGGTTGTCTACTTTTCAGGGTCAGTACTCAGTGCAGAGTTTCACTCGCATCCCCACGTTGCCCTCTCTGCTACAGTCCAGCTTCCCGAGACCCTTGTGTGTGTGTTATCATGCTTGAGGACCTGACACCCTGGGCCCCCTACTTTGATGACTCCTTTGAGGAATTCAACACTAATGCGCCACAGAGGCGCCGACAGCCGCTATCTGCCTCACCACAGCTATGCACCGTTGGTTATTCTTAGTGATGACCTTCCTACATGAGAGGGGGAGTTGGCCCGTCCTTCCTTGCCCCCCATGTCCTCAACAGCCAACATTGTGCGTAGAGGCGTGTTGGGACATGGAGGTTGGGGATTGTCAGGACCAGTCACAGCACTGGAGGAATTTCTTTGGAGGCTGCTGGTCAACTAAGTCCCACTTCCTACAACCTGGCCGCGCCTCTCTGCCAGTGAAGCTTATGTTTTGGGTAGCGGGTGCGAAGTGAAGCTTCTAAGCAGGCGCTGACAATCCTGGCTCCTCCTTTCTGCATGTGAGTGCAGCTCATGGACCGAGAGACTGCAGGACATACTAACATCTCCACTCATTTCCCATTGCTGGCCATATCTAGCACCTTGTCCCTGGATTAGCTTAGTGGCATGATAATGAAGCCGTCACGGTGAACAGAAAGTCTTGTGTGCCCTAATTCACTTACGCTTAATTCTTTTTGTGCAAGGTATTTATGCAGCTTTTTTCTTTTTTGTAGTCAGTTCTGAATAAACTAAGCATTGCCGCTGTGATTTGATGATGGGTTATCCAAGCTGCGTTTTTCCTACACCTCCCCACCCCAGTCGTCTTTCTAAAGGGTACTCCCAGTTCCGGCTCAGTCTGTATAAACGTGGACTCTTGCCAAGGATCTGCTTCCTTTTATTGTACAAAACGGATGATGTATTGGGTGTCCCAAAACCTGAGTGAAATTTATTTACCTACGCGAACACTGAGAGGCGGTTGTGCTATTTGTTTTTTCAAGCCACTTCAGAAATCTTCCTCTAGAGGAGCATAGTCCAATTATGGGTGAGTCATTCCTTATTCTGCCACTGCAGCTGCCACTAGTGCCCATGTCACCCGGGTCACATGACCCTGAGATAATAGCGTTAGGATGCCTTGTCCGAGCGCCACGTGTCAACATTAGACGTCGCCAGCATTCCGGCAGTCAAGGATTTATGAGAGCGCTAAAATTTTCCTGTCTGAGACTGATGACATTACTAACAACCCCTGTGGGGCCAAATTAAAGGTAGTTTGTTCTGCAGTCTGAAGACCTAATCACAGCAGGGTCGGCATTCAAACTGTAAACTGTAGATTATGTGTGGGAGCTAGCTGGAAGGTTTTGGAGGCTCGTTTAGTGGTTTGGACTGATATTAGCCAGGCCTTGTTGTAAAACTGACCGATGCAGCCAGAGGAGGGATTGAATCAACCCTAAGAAGGACATTTTCCAATAGTTGGCCTATGAATTCCCCAGTGACTTCAGTGACTTTTCCTGTGTCTGATGTCTGTTTTGTCTTGGGGGAAGTCCTGCTGGAATAGGTCAATAGGCTTCTAGCTGGCATTGGCACCCCAGACTGGCAAAGAACGTTCCATGATGACATGGGGGCACTTGCTGGAAGCAGTGATCACACTAGATCTCAATGGGCCCCAGGTAAAACAGAGATTGGAACTATCTCTCATGCTGGGAACACAGGACATCCACCCTTATGCAGTTATTATAAATTTATCTATCCACTGTTCAGTTCATGCTTCAGTCTTAGGTGTGTCCTATAGATTAAATAATGACTAGTATTTCCAAAAGCAGTCTTTTCTCAAGCTTATAGGTTACATGGTGTAGCAATGAATGCCCTTCATGACGCTGTCAACCTGTGATAGACTGTTTGTTTCCAGGCGGGACACGACTGTGCTGTCATTGAGTGTGCTGTAAAGCACCTGCTGTCTACAAACACTTCTTTGTGTGAACAGTTCTCATTTTGCCTGAATGCAAATTTCACTAAGAGTTATGCTTGTGCAGGGGTTGCCAACAGGAGCCCCACAGGTCCATCATATATCCCATCAACCCTAGTGTTCCACCTGTCAGTGGTGCACCCCCTCTCAATGTTGCGTCTAACGGGCAGCAGATCGGGGTCTGTAGAAGAACAGCTAGGTACGTTCACAGAGAAACTGCCTGGTTACAAGCCCAAAGTCTCGGAAGCAGCACCCAGGCTCTTTTGTTTAATATCCTCTCCTTTTGTTTATCTTGCACACAAAGTTTATTTCCACCCAACTTATCTTGTCTGAAGAGGGTGAACTGCATGCTTTGGTTATTAAGTGGAGGCATTTATTATAGCTCAAAGATGGCGGCACATTAAGTCCGATATCCTTGTATGGAGTTTTCTAACTCACGCATTTTTGAAGTCGGAATGTTACAGATCTGCTCAGTTGCATTTCATGGCTTGTTGGCAGGCAGATACAAAAGTTTTCATTTATCCTTTGTTGAAAGCCCTTTTTTAATTTGACATAGACTAGTTAAACAAGTTTTCCTTTTTAAACTAAAATCAATTAAGCTTCTCAAAAAATATTAAGATCTGAACTTTGGTAGTAGATTAGCTAAAGTATGTTTCCCATCCTGTTAGCTCCAAACTAAAATGAAATGGTGCTTCCTGAGAAGTTGCTGACCTCACCCTTGTGCTTCTCTGAAACGTGCACCCAAGTCATGGGGAGCCCCTCTTCGCTGAGCAGCACCGGATGAGCGGGTGCAGTGTCGGGCTTACCTGGCACGGTGGTGTGGTGTGACAATGCTGTGCTGCGCAGGTTCCCAGTTAACTCGGTGAATGTGGAACAGGGATGGAGGCAACTTCAGTCCAGCAGGCTGAGCAGGGTCTCTGGAAGCTTCTGTGAGCTCGTCCCACAGTTTAAGGGAGGCAGAGCTGGGTGCTGGGGGCGGGGAGAGGGATCGGGAGAAAAGTGGTTAGTGCGCAGCAGCCCTGTGGGGAGGGACGGGCCTGTGGCCCTTCACCAGGCCCTCCTCTCCAGGGGAGTGTCCAGCCCCTTCCCCGTTACCTGTCACATTCCTGTGTGATCGTAGCCTCCTGTTCGTTGAGCATTTGTTATGATGACAGGTTCTTAGTCTGGACTTTTGTGCTTGGCCATGAGGAACGCCAGTCATCAGGAAAATGCAGGCTAATAAGCAAGCATGGCAGTGTGAGACTGGGGTCTCTGAGTCCCTGCCTTGGTGTTCGGGGAGTCGTAAGGTTTGTGGACTGCCCTCTTGTGTGAAGATAAGCCCTTTTGTGATTTCCCCAGAAAGCATTTTATTAAGTCAGCTGATTAGCCAGCCGAGCAAGCAGCCTGAGCCATTTCTGCACTCTGTTGACAGTAAATAATTCTGTGTTTGTTTGCTGTCCACAAGCCATAGTTAAAGGGAGAAAATTAGCATTTTTTCCCATGCCTGGAAGGGAAGAATACACACAGGAGGTAGCGTTTGGCTGTTCATGTGTATTTAAATACGAAAGATTCTTTCACATAATAGTCCCATACTTCAAATTATAAGTTTGCAGTGAATTATCAGATGGGGGGGGGGGGAATTTGGTAGTGTCTGTGTGTGTATCTGTTAGGGTTGTAAGCAGTGTCTGCCAGCCACAGATGAGTATTTAATGAAAGGTCTGCCTTGTCCCCAGTGCGGGAAGCCGTGACCCTCTGTGGGGTCTGTGGGAAGCAGGACAGGGGCTCCGTCCCTTTCAGTTCCTGCTTCCTTATATGGAGCCTGACGGTCCGCACGCTGAACCGAAAGCAATGCCGAAAGGGGCAAATAAAAAAAGGGAAAATGCTGGGGTGAAACTGAGCTATAAAAATGCAGTTTGTTTTGGCTGGGTGGGGCGGGGCACTGTACTGTGTTATTCTTTTCTGTCATGTTTGCACTTGCGGTCTGATTTAATCTTTTCATGATTTCATGATGTACAGCTAAGTAAAATTTACGTACTTTCAATAATGCGGGATGACCTCATAGGATCCATTTAACATATCAAGTGTACATCCTACCTTTAGGAGGATGTTAATTTGTTGGCACATAAAAATCAGAGAATTAGAAAATGCCTTGAAAGACCTCATTTGAGGGTTTGTATGCAGAACATCTCATAGCAGTGCTGTGGGAATCGGAGGTGCTGGAGGTTAGGGCTGTGCGACATGACATGTATAGTGCGACTTCTATAGTTTCATATTATGCTTAATGATTTTTCGTTTTGTTGCAAATCACACTCTTTTCAGCGGTATTTTAAGTCATCTACCCGATGTCCACATGCTCACTAGGTTTTGCGCGTGCGTGCACCACACAGCATTTTGCTGCCTGATCTTTATCACATTGCCTGATCCTTACTGCGCATGCTCCAATAACTAATGATTTTCTCTTTCTTTTCATATTTTATGCATTAATATTTAATATTTTGTTACATGTTTAATTGAAAATTTGCTTGAAGGTTCTAACTAAAAGGAGAAAAATGGTCAAATATATGAATAAGTACCTTTTTATTTGTTGAGTATATAATTCAAAATATGCTAAGAAATAGAGATTTTCATGTGATGAATTTTATATAAATTATCCATTGAATTTACAGAAAATGTTATATATCGTAATATGTATCGTCAGGATTTGAAATGATTTATTTTGGGTTATGAGATCATACAACCCTAGTTTGGGTCCCTCTGCCTGCCTGCTGTTTGGCAGAGAGAAGCTACCCCATGATAGGAGCATGACGCTTGGGGGGTTAGTACTGAAATTCCTGAACCTTCGGAAAATGGTGCTGTTTGTGTGTGATGTTCTAAAGCATTTTTTGGCTTAAGGATCTTTTTTAATGATCGCTATCCAAAGGGTGTGTGTGTTAAGGAGATAAATAAAACGTGGGGTTTTTAATAACGAAAAGGGTGTCTCTGACACGTCCATCAGGCTGATCCCCTGGGGAGATTTTTCAGGGGTGGGGGGTGGTGTTCTGAAAGCTGGGGGCCTTGAGGGGCCGTGGGAGAAGGTGACAGGAGCGATAGAGTTCTGGGAAGCGACGGCTGATTATCTGCGCTATGTGACAGACCGCGAGCGGTGCTTGGTCCCAGCGCTGCAGGCTGCTTCGCTGGGCGAGATCGTCACCGCGGAGGAAGCTGCTGAATGCACAGCCACATCTGATTTAAAATGGGGTAGAAGACCAGGTCTTATCCATCTTCCATACATCTCCCCAGGATTACATATTCCTCTGTTCCACAAACACAAATTGGGAATTGTACGTGTGATGTGTGCTTTGTAGTTAAGTGCTAGAAGCGAGATTTTGATTGAATTATTCATTTGCTACGTGATGAGGGCAATGGCAGCTCTCTATACTTATGATATTAAAAGAAATGTACCGACCTTTTGTGTTTTCATAGCTGATAATGGCAGTGCTGTTAACCAGTGTAGTTTGGTGCTTTGAGCCCTGCCTTCTGAATGCGAGGAACGCACCGTCTGCCGTCGGACGCCGCTGGCATGTTACTCACCGTGCTACTTCATTGACATGACTCGAACTACTCAAAGTACTAACTAAACAAGCCCACCTGCCTTCCTGTAAACTGATCCCAGATCAGAGAGGTGGTATCAGTAAGATGCCATTTCAGAGGATTACTGACATTCTGCTGTAAAGAATGCATCGCGCTATTTATGCTCCGTATATGTATAGCACTCGCTAAACGGCACGAGTGACTTTCCTGTGTGTATGTCCCTGCACATAACGCTGCAACGTCTATGAAGGGGAAGGACTCGTCATAATGGATTTTAAATGCTCCTCGTAAAGCAGCGGGCGGATCTGTGTTTTCATCACCTTCCTTAGGTGATGAATTCTTATGTTGCTAAAGTGGATAAAAACAAGAAAGTAATGAGGTCATCCCTATGGTGAGGGAAGCTGTGAGAAGCAGCGCAGCATGCGGCGTTACGGCTAGACACAGCAGAAGCAGCTATAAATAACGGAGCACGTGCACAGCTGCTCACTTATAGAGAGCAACAGGCACACTCAGGTATTGGCTCTCGGTGGTACCATGAGCATTGGTTTGGACTGAGGGGCAGCTGTGCTCTGTTACTTATGTCTGTTTCTCTCAGCGACACCCTCCTTTGTTTTTATGAGCGACTATACCACCTGACCGGCCCACGCCGTACTCCCACTCCCTTTTTAATGCTTGCAGGAATGAACCCTCTTTGTTCCTGCAAATCCCCTGCACTTTAAATAAACCTTCTGCTGCTGCTGCTCTCGTGGCTGCGGTGGTGGGTGGTCTCCCCTCGGGCCTATGGGGCAGCACCCAGCCTGTCACCCACATTCTGACGCCAAACCCTCACATGCAGTCAGAAACCCCGAATGGGTTCGGCTCTCCTCGGTATGACAGCCTTTCGCAGAATGAAATCCGCAGCACCGCTACAGCATAACCCTCCATCTCAGCGGGGCTCTCTGATGCCATTCTCCTGAAGCTACCATGCCTTCTCTGACACCAGCCACAATGGCCTCGGATTGACTGCAGCATGCCCCTGGAATCGCTGCTAGCGTTCAGAGTGCTTGTTGACGGTGTGCTCCCCCAGCTGCCTTCCGTCTGTCCCTACATCTAAGGTCAGGCTGCTGTACAGGTGACCTTTAGAACACAATGGCATCCCATCTTGGAGGTCACAGCTGAATGTTTCACGTAGTAACATCAATGCACCAATATGTCGTCTCAGACTTATTGAGTTGTGATTCTCAGGCTGGGTAGGAGACGAGACCACCGCCGACTGCCCTCACTCTACCCGCTGGGGAGGATTAACTCTGAATTCTTGCATCCAGTGGAAATGGCAGTCAACCAAGAAGGGTAAAGAGTCCAGGCAAAAGTGTTGATCATGAATAGTTCCTGTTCAGCAGGTCCCATGTAGTGTCGGGTCCTGGATTTCTTATATGGGCCCACTATAGAAAGCTCTGTTTATGAGGGACATTCCCTCAAAGGGAAACTGCCAGTGTGCCTGTCTTTTGCGTTGCTAAGAAACATTCTGGATCGACTCCCGTCCCGATTTAGATGACAGAAGCGACCCTGTGACTTCCACCCACTCTGGGTTTTTCCTGGGCTTAAAAGGCAGTGCTGTTTTCGGCCTTTTTCCCCCTGAGGGGCTCTGGCCGCTCAAACAAGAAATTCCCTTTGGCCTGTCACGTCACATTCAGTTTCTGTTCTGTATGTAAGAAACAAATCCCTTTACTTTTTAGTCCGTTTCCTCCACAAACAAAAATACACCAATTCAAAAATAGACAAACTTAGGAACGTAGTCCTACATTTATACATATATTGAAAAGGACATGCTGGCACACAGATATCAGTCTTTTGGGACTGAAAACTGGGTGAAGCATGTTACATGTACCTTGGACTTCTGAGAATTAGTCTTCTGATATCTAAACAGGGGCAGCAGTGGCATGGGGCTGGCCTTCCCTTGTGCTCTGTTCACCCCAGCGGAGATGACTCTTCTCACCCCACCCCACACAAAGCTGGAAAAGCTCCCCACAATTGTTTGTTTTCAGTAGTGGCTCCCCCTCATTTACCTACAGTTTATTGGAAATAGTTATTTAAATTTTGCTTTTTTTTGTGTCAGGAGTGTTTTAAAAATAGACTCAGCAATGTGAAGCAGGTTGGCATCAGGGATGTTTTTTGGACCACCTGGTTCCTGTCATCAGGATGTGTGAGCAGGACGGGGCCCACTAAGGGCATTCAACACCCAGCTTTCAAGAGACCGTAGTGTGCTTGATGTATGGGTGGGGTTTTAATAGAGGTGCTATTTTTATCTTGGCTTTGGGACAATTTGGACACAAACAGCGGATTAAAAATGATCCCACCATTTCAAATGGTTTCAAAGAGAAATGTAAAGTTATTTACAACAATAAATACAAACATCTTAAAAATGTGAGTATACTGTAAGCAGTTATGCCCTTGTGCCTGGTTTCTGCCTTATTAATGTTGTGATCCAGGGAAAGTAGCTGGGAATCTTTGGATGAGCAGAGCCATGACATAAGTTGTGTGAAATGGCCAGCATGCAGGTACTGATTTGTCCACCAGGCCCAACCTGATTTGCTTAGAATAATAAAAGTAATAATTTTCCACCATTATGTGATATTTTCCCCATTCAAAAGGAAGCAAGAATGGGAGATGCTAATTTGCATACAGAACTAGCCCATGTTGTTCCCCGTAAAACACTGTTGTTTTCAAATTCCCTGTTACGATAAGTGTAATAATTAATAAAGCATTTCTGTTTGGCTTCTGTTTGAATGCCACCGGGGGAGGGGACTGTTGGCCCAGTGTCCCCTTAATGTTTACCCTACAGTGTGTTCTCATTGAAACAGCAGTCTGAGACAGGCTGGCTCTCTGGGCCGCCTCCTCCTGGGGGGGCGTGACATCATATGTGTCACGGCGCAATGTGAGGTATCGCCACACTGTTAATCAGTGCAGCGTCCTCGCCGTGGCGGCTCCTCGGCAGAGGCCTGCCCCGTGCCATCTGGCAGCTTCTGCTTTGTTGTGTTAGATGAGATTAGTCACCTAAGATGTGCACTTTAAAAATACAATCACTGTGTGTCATGCTCACCAGTAAGCCTTGCTTTTTACGTTGCACAATGAAGTGCGTGCGAGACCCTCCACAGTGGCCATGTTTTAATGACAAGCTGGGTGCTGCCCCATAGTTTAACCAAAATGTTACTTAGAGTGTTGACACAGCACTCACTGAATGCACTTTTGGCTGTTCATGACAGGGTTTGGCTGTAATGGATTTCCATCTTGAGTCACCAGTGTTTCTCCCTCCCCCTCAGATGCTGAGTGCGAGCACCCTGGTGAAGATCAAAGAGGGCCTCCTACGCCAGAGGGAGCTGGAGATCGACAGGTATGCACAGTCTTTCCAGAAGCCCACGGCGTCCACATTAGGTGTCGTTTCCAGCCTAGGTGTGAAATTTTACAAACCAGAGGAAGCTACCTCGATTTAAATGTGACTTATTTGTTGATATAGCTATGCTGTATGGCCTTTTTCTACAGTAGCTGAGAAATACAACACACAGGTTTAATAGGAAACAAAATCCATTTTCCCCTCAGCGGTTATATTGTCTTGACTGCAAGGTTAGATGTTTCCCAGAGCTGGACTGAGTGCCGTTGCTTGGAACTCGGTGAGGGCACCGTGGTAACAGAGGGTTCCTCATATTGGTGGTGTTGGCTGGTGTCCTGAGGGGAAGCATTCTCTGAAAGCATGTTGCAGCGTGCGTCAGGAGCCTCAGGTTTCAGCCAGCTGCCTGCAGACTGTGCCACACCTGGGCGGGGGCATGATGCCGTTTGGTGCTCAGAACACTCACAGCATCTGCATCGGAGCACCACAGACTCCTACGCTGACTCTGTGATATTGATGCAGTTTGCATCATTAGAGCTTTGATCTAGACAGGAAAGATGTCAGAGCACTGTCTCACTCCTCATTCTCCTGAAACAAAATAAGGAAATATATATAGCATGCCAGTACAACAGCATACAGTTGTCCTCAAATGAACAAGTTTCTGCTCTATTTCTGTTATAGGATTTTCCTGTAAGGATTTTGATTTGCTAGAGGTTAATTCTCATGTCACATTCTAGATGGAGATTTTCCATCAGAACCACGTGTGAATATCTGATTTGTGCTGCCCCTCAAGCAGCTGCATGTTATATCACAGGATGTAGTTTAGCTGCTCCATCCAGCCCCAGTAATAACACCTGATCTGCGCAGATGAAATGTGCAAAAGGGGGACTCTTTCTCTGCCTTGTTTTGTCGAAATTCTTGGTTCAAGCTAAACCTGACATGTAAATCACTCCCAGATCATCAGCCGCCCAAAATAGACTTTTTGTTCCCTAATATGGATACAGACCTTTATGTCATTAGGCTATAAATCAATGCCACGCATTTCTGTACAGTTGTTGCAGGCTTTGGGCACAGAACTGTCCGGTGTGATTCTTGTGAAATGGTGGATCTTCTGTGTGGCTAACATACATTAGATGTCAACAAACACCTCTTAGCAGCTTGCACTGATCCTTCTATGAGCAAGTTGCTTATAAAATCCTGTGTCTGTCTAGATGCATTGCTGAATGTCGTGAGTTGTTTCTTTGTTTCCCAAGATTTTTAACAGCGTCTTTTTTCAATGTGCACCAACAGGGTATTATTTACTATTAGGGCTGCCTGCGACCCCGAACCCTCAGCACTGGGTTTATTAAGCCACGACATGAAATCTTTGTGTTACAGGCAGAAGCAGCAAATACTGCAGCTCCATGCGAGAATCAGGGAAAATGAGCTAAGAGTGCAACAGGCCCTCCAGAGCAGCAGGGGGTGCTGTGAGGATGCTTACCTGCTCAAAACCAAGGTATTCATCTTCCCTCTACAGTGTCATTCAGCAGTGACACTGGAGGTCATTATTCACTGTTATTGTATGCACAATAAATAAAGTGCACTGTGTTTTGTCATCATTTCGAAAAGGAGTCCCCACTTGATGGTCCACAGCTCTCCAACGGGGCAGGCCCCCTCTGCTGTGAGAATGGGGAAGTAGGCCGCAGGCTTGCTGCCGCCGAAATGGAGGTCATCCGCCTCAACGAATTCCTCAAACAGAACACGCAGAAGTACACTGAGGACATAAAGAAGCTGGAAGAGAAGGTACGCTTTCCTTCAGGGCACCTCCGACGAGACCCGCAAGACCGTGCCTTAATTCCAGCAAGACGTGAGTCTGTGCTGTTCTCTGAAGTGCCTCTCATCTGGATGGGTTTGAGCTACGACTCCTTGCTAACAGCAATCAGAAATACATATGATAGCAAAATCTCAGCCTTGGTGTGACCAGTCCTGTCACAGTCACTGCTCTGTTTGAGGAAAGCTTTGCCCTTGGTGTCTGGCTGCATGTATTTTAAAGGCCTGATACTTCATTTCGTTCCTTCACTTGATTGATTACATTTGACAGCTGCTTCTAGTCATCATGGTAGGGTTTTGGCATGGGCCAAGTGCGGTGACCTGAGGGGCCTGTAGGGGGTGTCATGCGGTGTCTGACATGCGCATTCCTGCCTTGTACAGATGAAGACACGCGACCGCTACATCAGCAGCCTGAAGAAGAAATGCCAGCGTGAGGGCGAGCAAAACCAAGAGCGGCAGCAGCGCATAGAGACGCTGGAGAAGTACCTGGCCGACCTGCCCTCCCTGGACGAGGTCCAAAGCCAGACCCAGCAGGTACCGTCATCTGCCCTCCTCTGCACTGGGCTGCCTGTGCCTTCCGTCACCGTTTCTCTGACCCTGGCGCCGATAACTGTGGCATAGATGCCTTTCCCCGTAGATGAGGCTGTATGCATAGAAAGTCATTAGAGCTGTGTCATTATTCAGTCTTTACTGCTTGGAATGTATGCGGCCATATACTTTGTACCACTAGAGGTCAGTAAAAACCAGGTGTCCGTTTATGTCACAAGAACCAACTTTTGCCATAATGACAGGAAGGCATCTGCACTGACAGATTGTGGGACACTGTTATTCTTGAGGTTTTATTTCAAATATTTATATAGCTGTTTGCGGAGTGACTTTTTACCGTGGTACTGTCATTGTAATATAATGTAATGATGAGAATGAGGATAGTAATGTTAGTTAGCTAGCAGGTTTTCCTCTGAGGTATATGTTCCTCTCGTCTCCAGAAGGAGCGTCACACCACTGTAGATCTCCACTTGATTGTGATTCTTACTTTTGGCACCAGACAATCATGGGAACACGCTCTTTAGAAAGGTGTACAGGGATATCATGTCGGCAATATGACAAATAACTGAACACGTTGTTTAAAAACTAATTGAATAATTTGAATTGCCGCACCGAAATAGGTGCAGCACTAAAACAGATTTGAAGGGAAGTTTTTCTAAGTAGTATCTGAAGGCTGCGTATTTACCATACGTTTCCTGTGTGTCCTGAGCCAGCTGGAGGAGGTGAGGGCCACGGCACAGAGCCTGCAGGACAAGGTAGCCCAGCTGGAGCACAGCCTGGGAGAGAGCAGGGCCTTGCTGAAGGAGAAGGAGGCACTGATCGAGAGCCAGAGCCACCGCGAGCAGGAGCTGGTGGCATCTGTACAGAGGTGAGCTCTACCAGGGCACTTGGGCCGAAACCTGATTGTGGACCCAGATGCACAGCTTTTAATATCTGCTGCTCATTCATGAACGTGTCATGTGTAAACCAGGTTTCTGCCTACTCTGTACTGTGGTCCTTTAAAGATGTTCTCTCTTTGCTCTGTAAAGATACCCACTCTCCCCAGAGTCTCTAGAATATTGTAGCCGCCCCGTCTCTGGGTTTCTGTTGCCCCGGAAATCTGCCCCGTCTCAGTCGCCCCATAAAGCTGCTGCATTGTACTGTAAAGTCATTCCCTTTCAGCCTGCAGGAGAAGGTGGAGAAGTGCCTTGAGGATGGTGTACGTCTGCCCATGATGGACCTGAAGCAGCTGGAGAGTGAGAATGCCCGGCTGCAGGAACAGCGTACTCACAGTAGCAAGGTGGGTCATTCTTTCGCCTGTGTTGGATACCGCACACCTGCATTGGGGCTCTCGGTCTGAACCTGATGTCTGTCTCTCTCCCAGGTCTTAGACAGCCAGAAGAAGCAGATCGAGAAGCTCAGCCTGGAGCTGGCGGTAAGACGGAAATTAATGGTGTGAGCGGTGGCATCCCTTACAGTGAACCGGAGGCTCCTCTGACATTGTTTCTCTTCTCTACCTCCGCAGGCTGCCGAGGAGAGGCTGCAGAAGGAGGGAGGCACGTCGCAGGAACTGCGTGATCAGCTGCAGGAGAAGGACAAGACCCTGGCGGCACTCCACTCAGCCCTGCAGGAGGTAGCGCCTCCCGGCCTTGGCAGCTCTCCCCAGCCCTCATTCATTTCATCTGTTTTAGCTGTTTAGCAGGTGCTTTCATCCAAAATGACTAGTGCAGCTTATTGTGGGTATCCTGTGAGGGGAAGAGCTTCCTTCAGAAGTGCACAACTCCAGATGAATCGTGGCAGATGCCAAGCGCTGTGCTCCCTGCTCGTGGCTTGAGTATCGCATAGTAGTTTGTTTCGTGGCCGTAGATGGCCTGCTATCAAGGGCACGGGAGACATCACTGCCAGCAGCATCATCCTCAGAGCCAGTGGGCACAGTGATCAGCAGCAGCAGCATGTGACGAGCGCATAAAATCTCACAAGCCTCAGTGCACAGATTAGGGTGATTGTGGGCGTTTCTATTATTGTATCTATTATTCTTAAGTTCTCTCGAATGTTGAAATGTTATCCTGCCTGAAATGAGAATTAGGGTCCCCCGATAGCAGCGCCATGCAGGTCTGGGGCTTTCTCTGACCCGGGCTACTCAGACATGTAAAACCAGATACCGGGAGCCGGGGTAGTAACTAGACAATTACATGACAGGCAAAAATGTTAAGAGTCATTCTGTTTAAGCATCTTTTAATCATACTGCTTGATTAACAGTTGTATAAAAAGCTAAAAGTATAAAACAGTCCTCAGTTGAACAACAAAATAATCTCCTTTGTCAGTACCCTGTGGGAGAGCACACACCCCTGGGATCTGCTGTCAGCAGCTATCTTGCTCTCATTCTGTGCATCCTTCAGACTAGCGTGGCTTCATCTATAAATAACTGGTTTCACCGCACTAATGGAGAATCCATTTTAATGTAGGAGTAATGGCCTGGTGTTTGTGGAAATCTAATCTCACAATGCTTTTATAGAAGTAGAAACAAGGAAGACCGTATTTGGGAGGCTTTTCAAATATCTGTAGCCTTGGTCCGTCGGGAGTCATCAATAAGCTCGTTCTTCTGTCTTGAGCCTTTTCCTTTTGTGTTTTATGTGCTATCAATTAACCATTTTGGAATGATGTGCAGTATTTGTTGGATATATTTCAGATATACATAACATTGACAATATGGAACTCGGGGTTTACAAAAACTGTACCGTTTGTCCTGCTCTCGATCCAGAGCCAAAGACGAGCGGACGACAAGGTGGAGCGGTCAGGCCCCGCAGCCGTTGCGGTGGATGTGGCTCCCCTGCTGAAGGAGATGTCCCTGTCCTTGCTGGATCTCAAGGCGCTCTGCAGTGTCCTGAGCCAGAGGGCCCAGGGCAAGGAGCCCAACCTGGCCCTGCTGCTGGGAATCAAGTGTGAGTAGCGCCATATGCACCATGTGTACCTGCTCCCTCTATGCCAGGCAAAGGCGTTTATGGTGAGCCTCACACCACCTACTCCTGACAATGTCCTCCTAAAGCTTCCACATGTCTTGTCTTGGCTCCACCATAGACATGCTGATTGAATCTCTCACTTTGAAAGTTCACCCATCTTATGATGCCTCACTCATCCCCCCACCTGTAAACCTGGATGCCCAAGGCTCCGTGAAAGGATTGGTCCCCTGTTTGTATAGTCACACTTCTCAGAGAATATGATGCAGGGCAGGGTGGTGTCCCATATGGATGTTCTCTCATAAAGGTGTGTGTCTGTGTGTGTGTATTTCATTGTGGGGGTCAGATGTCCCCACAATGTGATTAAAAACCTGTTACTTTGACCTGTTTTTTTTTATGTTTTAAATAAAATTTCATTAAAAAAATCTCTAATCAAAAAACTGAAAATGCCACAAGTCTTGTATTTTGTTTGGTTACTTATGGTTAAGGTTAGGGCTGGGTAGGGGTTAAGGTTGTCATAGTTGGAATTAGGGCTATGCCCATAGAAATGAATGGAGAGTCCCCACAAAGATATGAATACATGGACTGTGCATGTGTGTGTCAAGCCAAGGATTTAATTAGCGACTGGGCTGATACCTGGCAGATGAAATTTAACATGGATAAATGTAAGGTAATCCATGCAGGGA
>JAAGVU020000039.1:4793562-4838628 GCA_011763525.2 Mormyrus iriodes
GTTAAGTTCTCCCCAAACGAGCTTGATGGGCCGAATGGCCTCCTCTCGTTTGTACATTTCTTATGTTCTTATGTTCTAACTCTAGCTGACTGCGCTGTGTTCCCCCCAGCGATGAACTGCTCAGGTGAGGAGAGCGAGAAGCCTCTCCCAGAGGACAGCCTGCGGGCCAAGCTGTCTGAGGTGCGGCAGTTGAGGAAGGAGATCGACGAGCTGAGGACCATCATCTCAGACCGTTACGCACAGGACATGGGGGACAACTGCATCACACAGTGATGGCACAACCCACGCGGAAGTGTCATCTCTGCCTTCCCCAGGCATCCCCAGTGCCAGGGTGGAAGGCCTAGGCTGGGGGGTGTTGGGGGAGACGCAGGTCTCCTTTATTTTTCCCCTCAACAGCCTGAGGAGGTGAAATAACAGAAGCTGCACTGAACAGAGACACGTGGGTTTTCTACAGACCTAGCAGCTGGGGATCTCTGTAGCTACTGAATGTAGGACCAAGCTGTGAGTCGCGTTTACAAGGGAATCATCTTAGCTTTGCAGTGTTAAATCTCTATTCAGTGTGATCGGGTCTGTCTGCATTTGTCCACAGTTCTATCGCTGTGGAGTCTGCTTTTCAGGAGGATGCTGCCCCAGGGCCGCGCTTGTATCCCCAGCCAGATCGAGAGTCAGTCTCACATGCTGCTTTACTAAGTGCCTGTTGGTCTGCCAATTCCAGCCAGCCCTCCCCAACCGCTGTTTGAGCCCAAAGATGGGGAATGACTGACACCCACGGCTCGATCGTCTCAAACACTTACCGACCCCCGAGTCCTTTTGTTGTGATTCTCATCGGCATTTTAAAGTCTAAATCTGTGTTACTGACAGCCCAGGCAGTTGATACTTGTGTACAAACCAAATATGTAGGATGTTTTTTTTTCCCCCACTGTTAGCAATGGGGTTGCTAAGAGGTTGGGAGAAAATAGCTTTGCTGGATTTTTTTTGAGACTCATGGTAACACTGGGTCAGGATTTAAGAACTTGTTAATTTCACTAAAAATAATGGGAAAGCAGCTGTTATCAAGCCATTGCAAATGTGTTTTTAATTTACAGGAGTGGCAATCCCACAAATTCTACTTGTATTTTATTTGGACAGTTTTAGTATGAGTGAGTGGCTGCATGTACATTGAAGCTGGGATCCAGTTAATATCCAGTCTGGAAATGGTTAAGGGATTTCATTTGAGAGAAGAGCTGCAGGTTCAGTCCCTGGGCATGAGTTTCCTGTTGAACCTGTCTTGTACCAACCTAAATCACCACAACTAAACACAGAGCT
This sequence comes from Mormyrus iriodes, assembly GCA_011763525.2. NCBI lineage: Eukaryota > Metazoa > Chordata > Actinopteri > Osteoglossiformes > Mormyridae > Mormyrus > Mormyrus iriodes. The sequence goes on from JAAGVU020000039.1 coordinate 4,794,868, forward strand.
GATTAGTGGCTGTGTGACTGACACAAAAGGGGGGCAAGTTGCTGTCATTTCAGTCTCTCTGTATCAACTGCAGGGTTACATTTACTTAAGGTCTAATTAATGATACTTCATTGATCCCGGTTGGGAAATCCACTTTTTGCTTCCCATATCTTGCTCTCCCTGCACGTAAGCTTGGCAGTGAAGGGCTGCCACCTGTAGCAGTGCCCAGGGAGCAGGGGTTTAAGGGCCTTGCTGAAGGGCCCACAGATGTTTTGAGTCCGCTCACAGGCACAGAGGCGTAGTCCCCTGAGCCACATCCACACACTGCAGCATCTTTACTGGTGCACAGATGAAGCACGGCATGCTCATTTGTGTGTCAAATACAGGAAAATGATCAGTTGGGTGCCTGTAGGCCAGCACTCACATGTGAAATAGCACAGTCTGGAAATGTTTCAGAAACGCTCAGTAGTTTAGTTCATCCATGAGGGGGTGTGGAGAACCTATGCAACGTCACGTTTACCAGCACCACTGCAGCTTGTGAGACAGCCTTCCTCAGTGCCTTGACGTGATTATGCAATAGGGCTTTTTATTCGTTTTTGTTAGATTAAGGTCAGTAAACCGATCAAGTATTTCAAATGTTTCTGCTTCCCAGATGTTAGGAGGGGTTAAAACACATTCCCCTTTATCAGCAGGCTTAAACCAGTTATCCTCTAATATATTTAAGCCATAGTGGCATAAACCGCATGTCTGCTCAGGAGCTTAGAAAACCAGAATGTATTCTACTGTATGGGGTTTAGGTCTGGGAAGGTGGGAATGGTCCTGATCTCATGGAGGGCCAGCCTGCTGTGCTTGGACTACTCCTAATGATGGGTAGTTAACGCTGCCATTTTAATAACTTTAGTAATTAGCAGACCTACCCCTCAGCTCTAATCATCTGACAGTGAAGGGGGGAACCACACATACAACTGGTTTTGCTAATGGAGGATGGAACAGAAAACCACCCCCACTCTGAGACCACTGATGTAGCCTGAAGACAGGGGAATGCCATCCCCAGACTCCCACGACATGCTGTGAGCAGGTAGCCACTGGTTGGCTTTACTGTTCCCATTGCTTTCTCACTGGTTTCTAATAAGCTTTTAGTTTTTGCAGCTAGATTTTATGAATGCCAAAGTTCTATTTATATATGTTCTAAAAAAAGTATTGACTAGTATTTTTACATTTGAACATTGCTTCAATTTGTACAGAGGGTAAATAAACTATTTTTGTATGAATATGTAGCTTGGTTCAAGTCTGTCTAGTGCTATGCCTAGGAATGCAACTAGTATATTTGGCCTGATAAGGGTTAAATCTTGTTTATATTCCAAGCTTCAAAATGCACATGGCAACCTGAAGACTAGCCCTCCGTGTAAACCACATCGTAACCGCCTGAGGGCACGGGCTCAGCCGTAACTGCATTGCAGATACGAGAGGACAAATCACAACCGGTTGTCAGCCCTGGCATTTTTACAGCATGACATGCATTGTCATGGTAATTAACATTCATCAGGGGAGAAGACTAATCAAAGCCTGCCTGACAGTCATATGCAAGCAGAACATGATCGTATCTTTACGACGGGACACACCCATTGTCCCAAAACTGAGCACAGCATTTGTGCCCTAGCACTCAATTAAAAGCCATTGTCTGTATACAGCATGTGGTATGGCCTTCACAGGTACAAATTAACAGATGAAAGGGTCTAAATTGTCCTTAAATGAACAGCAGCAAAAAAAATTCCACAAAAAGATTCATTACAAAGACAGCAATGGTAGATGTGGGAAGTTAGGATTACAGGTGAGACACCCAAAAGCAAAATGAACCACCCACCTGTACACAACTGACTAGCACTCAATTTAGTACTAGTTTGAATTTGTCTTAAAAATGCCCTAGAGCACTGTGCAATATTTAATGACTTAAGCAAACATTTACTTAAGCAGAGAAATAGATGGAGTGGGATATTAATAAAAGGCTACTGTACAGCAAACATACTAAAATGCAGCAAATCAAAAGTCAGGGGGATGTGGCAGCTTTGAAATATCAAAACTATTAGGCATTTTAGTCAAAGTGTGTTTATTGATTGCAAAATCAGTCATGAAGCTGCCAGCCAGTAGCAGAAATGTACAAAATCACCTATTGTCCATCTGGTGGCTCAGTGCCTTTGTATGAAACTGAGAAATCACACACATTTTTAAAAAGTTGATCAAAAACACACCCTCTGTCTCTTCAGGTGAAGAAAAGCTTAAAACCAGTTCAAAACAGAGCTAAAAGTTGCTGGGTTTCTGCGTGATAGCCCGGCATCTAGTTAAAATGTCCAGTAAGAAAGAGGGCCAGGCCTGACAGAAAATGAAGTAAAAACACACCACCCCCCACAATTAAAAAAAAAAAAAACATCCCAGCATGGCAAAAAATATAAAAATCAGGTCAAAAACCTGGATGAAGGCTGCTCCCAGCTGCCGTTTGGGGATACTGTGCACTTGTCGAGCCCTGGGACCGACTCAGCGAGGGGAAGGTTACCGGCTAGGAAGGACAAGCAGCCCGCCAGCCGCCAGGGTGACGTAGTAGCCCAGGTTGGCATGGGCACACTGCAGGACCATGGCTTTCAGCGCTTCCATGTACAGCTGTTGGCCAGAATGCAGGTATAGCCAGAGCACCCGGTTCAGCTGGGCACCCACTGAATCCCCGTGCAGGCTGTCTGCAGGGAGAGAGATCGGAGCAGGCTGCTACTCAGGATTGCAACGATCCAAGGAAAAGCACTTTCATTAACACGATGGCCCTCAGGGGGACAATGCACAGCAATGACAGCCATGTTACTGTCCTATTGAGCTTATTGCACACAACCAACCACTCAGCAGGCCCAGAACTGTCTTTCACGCACTCTCACACTCTGCATGTTTATGACAGTACGAGTAGCACAGCCCCCCACCCCCAGATACCTTGGGTGATCTTTGTGTCGTACTCCAGTAGCCCGTAGAGCTCGTCTGACAGCAAGTTCCGGACCCAGCTGTTCTCTTCTTGGTGGATCCAGTCATGGACCAGCCTCTTCCTCAGCAGAAAGCTCTGCACGTGCTGCAGGTAAATCACATTCCCCGACACCAGGTACAGCCTACCAGGAGGGGGTGGGATGAGTGGCAGTGTGACCGTATGTAGACGGAACCTCAATCTGCATACAGAACTACACAAGCGACTGTTTCAATAATAAAACGAAGCTCATTCTGAAGACATGGACAATGAGTGATTAAACTTAATGTATCCCCCTCCATTATCTATGGGGGTAGATGAGATCAATTTGTGCATTTTTAAAATAATGCATTAAGGAACGCACACATAATTGGAGACGATGCTTTCATTATGTTCTTGGATAATGAAATTAACAGTTAAAAGCTTGATGGAAAAGTGGGGGGATTCATCAGTTTACAAAACAAAACAAAAAAAAAAAAAGTAAGAGCCACGATGCGGAGAGTGGCGAGCCTTCAGCAGCTACAGCCTCTTCTCCCAGTGCTCAACTGAACCGGAGCACAGAGTCTCATCACGTAACCAGTCTGGGCTCGGGTCATTCCCACACGAGCTGCCTGGTGCTGGAGAATCTGCTTTGAAGGGCTCTCCTGAGACCCACACAGGTACGCCGCGGAAGTCTGGCAGGAACGACGCCTTTGAAGCTGCTGCGGCTTAAGCTTCAAAGCGCCAGCCGCCATGATGCGTTCCCGTTACGCGGGGGCCTTCCACACAGAGCGTTACACCAGCGATAGATACAAGGCCCCCCTACTAAGATAACTACCGCTTCATCACTTTGTACATCAAAACCCCATTCCCCCCCCCCCCACAGTCATCCCCATTCTTCACACTGGCGTAAAGCACTGACACACAACAGGGTTAGAAAGGTGCATCGGGCACCAGAAAACTCCTACTTGTAGTAAGGCAGGGTCTCAATCATCTTCCAGTTGACATAGTTGACTGCAGTCTCTGCCAGTGTGCACACACGGCACATCTGGACCTTAGCAACCTGCCAGAACCGTTCACGCTCCACCAGCGAGTCCAGCATCTCCCTCCGGAGCAGCCTGTAGACGCCTTGCAGGGTGTCCTCATATACCTGAAGGGTGACATCACAGCAGCCCAGCCAGAAGCTTAGAGTTACAAAGAGAACTTGGTCTCCACTCTTCCATCACAGACTGCCAGGAGAATTTCAAAGACACCAAGTGTCCTCAAGGGTGTTAACAGGCGGAAGAAGAAACTGAGAAATAAATCATTACACACCATGTTCAATCTAGGGTGAAGCACTGTTTGAAGGCTTCAAAAGCTAAACCCTGATTCGTTTCCTGCATCCCCTTGGAGCTGTATGCAGAAAAATGTCTGATGCCTCACTTCTATAGACAAAGGCCGTTGTGCCTCACTTCTATAGACAAAGGCTGTTGTGGATCAGCTTGCCAAGACCACACTCAGTCCACGGGTTAAAGAACTGGACCAAAAAAAAAAAAAAAAAAAAAAAAAAAAATTCAGATGACAACTGTGCTACATTGAAGATTAAATCCTTGCTGTGAATAGCCAAAAGCTTGCCCTGCAGGTCATTTTATCCAAGAAACTTAAGGTTTTAGACAGTAAAGTAATTTCAACAACTTGAAGGGAAAGAGCTGGAAGACTTCCTGTAACACACTGGAATTTAAATAAACAGAAAAGACATGTAACGCTAAGGCGGCACTTGGAGAATCTGATATTCTCATTCAACAACATTTTAAAGATTAACAGACAATGTTTCATCATTGCACAGGGCACGGATTCTAACACGATACCTTTTTACGCTTCAGTCCACCCCAGTCACGTCCCAAAATCCAGGCCACTAGCGACTTGCACATAGAGAAGTAGTTCTCCACAGTCTGGATTCCTGAAGAGAAGCAGCAGACATTCCAGTGATGTTAAGTGGTTAAGTTTCATTGCGTTTCCTCGGGCAGGCCGGGGACTAAACCACGACAGAACGGCTATTGATCACCGTTCACCAAAATCGGGAGCAGAACCCATTTCAGAGAGAACAGCAGTTTGCATTAGCACCATGGAAGTCATCAAAACAAAGGTTAAAATCCTGATAATCTCAAGTATGCTTACTTCGACACACAACACCTCCAGCTGAACCAGCTTGATACTATGCAGGAGAAGCTGCACACAGTATAAGGACAGTCATGTGACCCGGCTATAGTGCGTGATGTCAGGTTTAATAACTCGAGGATTTCCCATCTGTTAATGGGGTTCCTCTTTGAACTAACAATATCCCTGCCATAACACAGTTATCCCTGCCGTTCACAGTAGAGTAATATGGAATCTGGTCACTTCTGGGTCAGGTCCCTGGAAAAGGGACCAACAGAGTCCGTCACTCACCCACAGTCTCGTCACCACGCGCCAGCCGGCCCCTCCAGTAGTCGGCGGTGACCTGGTGCAGTGACGCCAGGTAGCGCACATCACATAGCGCGCTGCCCCACGATGACACCTTGCGGCGGCTGTGCGGACGCCACTGCAGGTAGACGGTGCGCAGCTGCCGGTCAAGGGGTGCCGGCTGGCGGAACAGCCAATAGGAGAACAACCAGTGGAAGCGGTGTCGTCTGTACTGGTAGAACAGGGCCTCCAGCTCACTGTGGTCTGGGGGCATGCACAGGAGGTAGTCCTTCATCAGGCTCCAGAAAGGTCAATGTTCACTCACGTCGCAGAATCACATTAAGGCATCAACATAGTATGACTGTAGTCAGTCTCTCTCTCACACACACACACACACACAAAACGTAAACTTGGGAACAAAAATACCAAACCTCAGCTTCATAGATCCTGTAAACAGCAACTTAACAGTAGGGGGCAGCATACTTGCTTATCACTTTAGCACCCTGGCAACTTCACAAGCAACACTTACACACGTGAAGAAAATTAAACCAGATCACAGAACGTCTATCACTAATAGATGTTGCCTTCTGCACAAGTGGCAAACAAGCAGAATTTACATGCACGTTTCCTGAATCAGACATTAAAAAGTACAGATGTTCCACATGCTATTTTCACACGGGGTGCAGCCCGCCAACCTCACAGCACTAAAAATCAAATCGTAAACTTGGAGTGGCAAGAGTCAAGGACTCAAAAATGAAACTTTTTTCCAAGAGGGAGAGTCAAGCGTTAAATTGAACAGTCCTGTTTCAATAATGGCAAGCTAAGGGCAGGACTGCTGAGGAGGAGCGTTAAACCCCTAACAGCTACACCAGCTCAGAGATGGCGACAATTAGAGCCATGATCCACAGAGGCAACTATCACAACTTGTGTACAAGGAGTTCGGAAGCAAGTGGTTTCAGAGTCTGATTTTGTTTTTTAAAACGTACGATATTAAATACTACACAGGAAAACCTTTCAAAGTGCCCGGTTTTGCTTTAAATATCTGGATGGAAGCAGTGCATTGGCAAAACAGTATTACGCCATTTACGCATACTGTACAGATGACTGATTAAGACCAGCAGGTGAACAGGTATACACACACACACACACACCAATAACATGACGTGTCAGACTGTGAAATGAAAGTTAAACTCATTAAATGTTTCTCAAAAATAAACCGCCTAAAGGCTTTAATCTATCAAACCAGTGCTGCACATTATAAATAGGTTTAAAGATTAGGATTAACCGGAAACATTCAGTCATTAGATAGTGACAAAATTATAAAAAAAAAAACAGCTTAAAAATACAGCCTTAATATGTAATAATTTTTGACACCCACTACACAGCAGAAAGGCACAAATCTGAATAGACAATGCAATAAACTAACAACTATAAGGATCTTGCTTTAAATCAAAGCTTAGTGTAAAGTAACAGAACTTAACCTTTGTGTGTGTGTGTGTGTGTGTGTGTGTGTAACACTGGGGTTAAGGCGGTGTCAGGCTACAATACGGAAAGGCGGCAGGCATGCGGCCATGGGGAAGGGGGAAGGAAACCTGTGGGCATAGGTGTCTTATAACGCGACCAAAATCTGTAGAGAGGATGAATTCAATTATATTTTGATTTTTTTAATGTTATACAATGTGCAAATAAGCGTTTCTTATGTTTTGTTAATCAGACACGTCGACAGACGCATTTCCTCTGGTTTACAACCGTTCCCAATCGTTTGCAAATTTTAATCACTTAAGAAAATGCGCTTCACCCCGCCGTCCTGAAACCGCACCGAACCGAATTCCGAAGCGCCGTTTGCACCCAACCGTAAGCGCGGTGCCGCCTTACAGCCCTATTCAGCGCCCGGGTACAGACCGACGCCCTCCTGCGGAATAACCTACCGCCGGCCTGCTGCTGGAGGAGAACGTGCCGGAAGAGCGCGGCGGGGCCCCCGTGCTGCCGCAGAGCGCGGCCGTGCAGCTCCCGCCACTCCAACGGCTCAGCGGCGCGCCCTGTGACGTAACAGGCAGACTGCGGCTCAGCCCGGAGGGTGCGGGGACTCAGCTTTACACGTAATACAAATACATAACGAGAAATATCAAATGTAGGGCTGCCAACTGGAGAGAGAAGTCTGCACACACATGCACACGCATTTACATGTTTGTAACGGTTTTATTACATTGGAAATAGTCTGCAGGGTTTGCAAACTACCCCAACGCTTTTGATGTGGCTAGTTTTAGGTTTATAATGGAATAATATAGATTTTTGCGTGAAAGTCTGAAAGGGTGAGTGTGGCAATTGGCAGCCCTGTAGGGAGATGCAGCCACCATATAGAGGCTCGCTTTAAGGGCCCTGCTTGAGATTCACCTTGCTCTTTCCATTCCAAAAGGTCCTTTTGTATTCCCCATAGTGTCTCTATTTCTCCAAAGGCCAGCCTGACTGGAGGCAACGGAACGGTTTCTTCAAGGACCAGCCACTGAATCCAGTACTTGTGTGGGGGAAATGGTATCTCTGCAAAGAGCTTCTCCTGGAGGGATCGGTTGAAATGCAGGCTTTTGTACAGCGTCCTCCACATGAAGACCAGCCGGAAGCAGTCTTTGGCCGAGACGGAACAGGTGGCAGCGGTGAAGGGCACTCCAAACGATGCCTGCCACACCAGAGTGAATATTCATATACACAAGCCTTCAGAAGCCGCTTTGGGCCCGGGTTCCGAATCTGCCTGCCGCCCGATCGATAATTATGACTTAGATGTTGCGTGACTCTTCTTACCTGGAAGTGTTGCGTCCAGAGAGAGCTGCAGGAGCAGATCCGGAACATGGTCCGACACGTGCTCCCAACTCGTAGTAAAGAGACGGGATCTAACTGTCGGAGGATGAGGATGAGAACCTCATCGCTGAAGTGTAGCAGGCCTTTCCTTGTGAGGCCAGTGCCGGGGTGCTCTGGCTGCTCGCTACTTTCAGCTGAACCGGCCGACAACAGGGTGATCTGTTCCTGCAGCTCCCTCTCCCAGCGCCCGTTAAGGAGTGCCATGCTTCCAACTGCCGCCGGCGCGCCATTACCGTAGACCACCTAATAGCTTGGGAAAAACCACTACGAAGATCGCAGGGGAACTAACAAATTAGGCAAAGTTTTTATCCAAGTGTATTATAATCACCGTAAAACGTTAAATGTTACACGTTTTTTTTTACGTTAAAAAAGGAGTTCCGTGTCTTGTTACCTCAGATGTGTATGTGAAAATGACCAATCTCGATATTTAAAACGTGCAGAGCAAAGCTAATGTTGCGGCTTCCGTAGAAATGGTGTCATTCCGTGGCTAATGCGCAGGGCTGCGTTTCACTTACAATATCGGCGAAGTGTATGATGTTTGTTATTATTATTTTTTTTTACAGAGTCACGGTTTACATTAGCAAATGCTACAGCATAGCTACTACGACATGTACTCAAACTAAATTTTTGCCCGTGAACAGTTTCTTTTTTAAAAACGAATCTTTTAAGTGGACGAGATTATTTCGTTCATAGTGATTCTTCTTTCAGGTCATTCGCAAGTTCAGTATTAGTAGATCATGCTGTTGACGGTCGACCCAGCAAACAGCAATACGTCCTTAGGACGTGCTATTTTGGTCTGACTGTCGTCCTCAAAGGACGTCCTTACAGGGACCACTTCGGAAAACCGCTGATCGTCCTACGCGAACATCGGACAGCGGTTTCGGTATGTTAACCGATATATTGTGCACCGCTACATATTGTTTGTTCCTACTTCATAAACACAACATGTAATGCAGAATAATAATAAAGAAAGGAATCTGTTGCTCAAGTATCGTGAGAGAAAATCGCGATCTGGATTCTGAATGGGAAAAAAATAATTGATGAATACTTTATCCAGAACCGTGCAGCCCTACTCAGATGTGTCACATGGATTGTGTCGGGGTGTTATTTGGCTCAAACATGTAGTGGGGTGAAAAAAGTTGCAACAATTTAAAATACTCAAGTAAAGAACAAAAACTACTTAAGTAAAGTAACGAATCATTTGTACTTAGTTTTAAACTTCTGCTGTAAAGAATCATGATTTTCATCTCTAGCTAATCCTAAATGTTCCATCGAGTAATACAGTTGACCATTAAAAGGAAAGGTTTTGAAAACACCTGAGAACTTAATTATTATATGATGTCCAATCTTGTTACTCCAGAAGTGTGCTGTCTTCCCTTCTGTGCATAGTCTTAGAATTCTCAACAGAAAAATTATAATTATTTGCTTTACATTTACAAATTAACCCAATAAATCTATCCATCCATTAAACGCTTATCCAGTACAGGATCACAGGGCCAAATAAATTGGTTTCTTAATTAAAACACAAATGCATATCATATTACCCAGTATATTATGTACAACAATTACATCAAGCAGTCCTTAGCACAGACGTTAAGTAACAACCGCAAACCACACTTTGTGGCTCACAGGTCTGATAGGGGATGTGAAATGGCTAACTTATCCATTTATCCACCCATCTTCCAAATGTTAATCCTGTACAAGGTCATATGAGCCAGAAGTCTATTTACAGCAGCAGAGGGCACAAGGCATCCCTGGCTGGGATGTCATGGTTATTTTTTATATGGGAGAAAGATACAGCATCAGAGATCAGAGTACAGGTTACTATGACTGGATGATGATGGACACAGTGTTTCCTTAGTTTTTGTATTAAAAATACAATGTGTCATTTTCCATAAGATAAATTGTTTTTATTTCAAAAAGACTTGTGAGAATAAATAAAGGAACAGCATGGATGTTTGTATTACTTGTCTGCAATTTTCATAAAGCATTTATTTGAAAACATTTTACATTTACTACATAAGCACGGCCAGTCCATTTAGAGCATGCAAATATCAAAAAGGTTTTATATTTTATTTTTATTCATGGAAACCATGTTTTTTTTTAATTTATTTTACATTTACATCTTTTACTTAACTGTGCTGTGTAAGGATTCTTTTTTTAATTAACAAAAAGATTTACCCATGGGGTACATTATGTAGTCATTACTATTTTTGAATTCAACGCAATCGTTTAGACAAATAAAATATAAACTACACATTTATCAAAATATTAATGGCACAAATCATCAGATTAGACGAAACAGTGAGCTCAGCCTTTATAGTATGATGATGAAAATGTTTCAGTTTTTTACCAAATGATATCAGTGTGTATGTTTTACTCTTCCAGTGTATTTGGTGTTTAAAACATTTTGCTCCAACACATTTCAATTTTTTCAAAGAGGAAATTCACAAGGAAACTGGAGTGACACTTACAACCACACTAACACAACTCCATAAGTACTATCAAATAACCAAATGTTAATCGGAAGTGGCAGAACAAACAAATCAAAGGGAGTCTTCAACCATACGATGTATATCCAGCGTGTTAATGGTGTTGCATGGTCAGTTGAATGTCGATTTAAGCTACATTGACTCTTGTATCAGGTATATCTATGCACTTTAAAATTACATACATTTGAAGGAAAACAATTTAAAAACACAACAGTGCTCGGAATATATTTCCGCAACAACCTTTTCTGACAATCTGAATTGTACATTCAAAAAGCAGTAAAAATTAAATACAATTTCATTTTTAAAATAGAACACATTCAGTTCATGGTCAGATCACCAGAAATCTTGATTGGTTCCTAATAATTTGTGTAACCCTTAAGAACAATATCATTGAGACAATATCATCAGATGACGATTATAAAGGGAATTGTCCATACAAAAGTAACCGGCAATGAGCGATATTGTCCTTTAGTTCCATTTTTTTTAAACCTGGTCACGTTCTTAATTGTCCACTGCCGATGAGCTAGACTGGTGTAGTGAAGAAATAATGATGTAATTGTGATATTATAATAACAGAAAAGAAGTTAGACTTAACTAAAGAAGATGTTTGCAAACACGAAGTTAAATGAAAACCACTGTAGAAAAAGCTGTAAGAGTTATTGGGATGACTCAGTTTGGACGGGTCACAGGATCGTCCATCCAGCCTCACATCCCCTTGTGTCTTTCTCTATTAGGGAAAATACCTGCATAAACACCTGCGAACTGCACCTTACACATGGGTGCTCATTCAGGGTGGATCACCGTACAAGCCCATCACTAGGGGCGGAGCTAGAAATTCTGGGCCCCCACCATAGTAGAAATTATGGATATATAATGTTCCCAGAGCATATTCATTATTATTTTTCATATTCAGTGTTCCCTATAAAGTGCTGGGCCCCCTGAATCTGCCAGGGTATCCATGCCCCTCCAACACCCCCTCCTGTCACTGTTTGATTATGAAAACTGGAAAGGTGAATTGATCGTAAATTTAGACGATATAACCGCCACAGCGATGTATATGCTATGGTAAGAGCTGCACTAGAAAGAAAAGGAAAAATGACAATTTGTCTTTTAATAGAGAGATATTTCATGGCTCTAAAGAAGTCAGACCGTAGAAGGGCATAGTGCCACTGCTGAGACACATGAACCCTCATTAACCATTGGTGAAACAGCGCAACATAACTGACGGAGTAAAATGCACAATGTCTTTTTCAATCCCGTAATCCGTTATCTAACTGTAAGAATGACGTGTCACTGGAATCTTTGAAATCAGAGATTCTGGTCTGAAGAGGTGGGTTTTAGACCAATAATGTACAACATATGCAGTTGCTTGAGTTGAATTAGAGCGTATATTTTACAGAGAAAAACATGTAAACGTGTTTCTGAAAATCAAAGCCAATGCATGACGGTCAACAGTCAGAAAGGCTAATACTCATCTCAGTGTCACCAGAACACACCTGCTGCATTCTGACTGAGATCTTATCTGCCGATATCGTAACAAACAGCGATACAGAGCAAGGCACTGACTCTCGCGGAAATCTACAGATTAGCTGATATTTTTGAGTTACTGAATTCTTGAGCGAGGAGAAGTTTAAATGAAGTGGATCTTAAAACATGACTCTGAGGAGACAAACCCCACCTACAGCTTTGTCAAAGCTTTAACTTTTCTCAAAGTTTATGTGCCAGTATAATGGTTATCACAGGAGAGCTTCTGCACGCGTACGTATTCACCACAAACCTTTCTAAACACCATAAAATGTAGAAGGGTAGAAGATGGGGTGATATAGATATATATTTATATATATATATATATTTGTATATATATGACTTGGAAAAAATCTTAAATTGTCACTGGTAGCTATTCACAGTTTGTGATCACAGTGTACTTCTGCTTGTTTGCTACTTTTTTCTTTGTTCGTTTCTCCGTTTTTCCTCTCTTTAGACATGGGGGGGGGGGGTTGAGAGGGTCGTGGCATCATCGTGGCGCCGCCAGACCCCACCCTAGCTCCACCCCCTCAGGCTACCCGGATCCGAGGCTCCTCCTCCACCTCTTGGCCCAAGCTGGTGTAGGTGACTGACGGTTCCACGGGCCCTAGAGGGGGCGCCTCCGTGACTGGGCCACCGGTGTTACGAAACTGCTTGTACACACGGGGGTCCTGGGCCACGTAGGTTGAAGAGGAGTAGTACAGAATCAGCCCCAGGACAATGATGAAGAAGGACAGCAGGTACAGCCCTGAAAACTGAGAGAAGAGACACAGGCATAGCCATGAAGCCCAAAGATTCAGAACCAGGTCAGGTGAGTTTATCTGGCACTTTAAAAGCCCTGACTTTGAATTCAGCAACCCAGGAAGGTGCTAGGACTGTTTCTCCCGGATGTAAACTCAAAACACAAGTTAATTTATTATGGGAAAACCAATCATATCTAGAAAAACTAGTCACTAAACATTTTTTCCCTTATAAAATCATATTCTCTGGTAGTGTTGCTAGTGAATTAAATTACCCCTGAAAATACATTAAAAAGCATGTTAAAAAACATTTTACCAGTACTGTATTGTTTGGTGGTGCCAAAACCATTTAAAACAAATCCTTTTCCCCTCCTAGAGAGTATTATCTGTTGTGTCTGGAAATAGTAATAAACCCTAGAATTGTAAAAAGGCATTTACTGTGAAACAAAATGACACAATACAAAACCCAGATTAATTAAAACGTCTGTTAAACAGAAAACATCTGCTTTTCTGTATATGGACTGAGCCTTTAAAAGTCATGTTTGAACACAATGCATTGTGAGATATGATCATGTGACATTTTAAAATGGAAACCCCAGAGAACACAATGCATTGTGAGATATGGCCATGTGACATTTAAAATGGAAACCCCAGAGAACACAGTGCATTGTGGGATATGACCATGTGACATTTTAAAATGGAAACGCCAGAGAACAGAATGCCCATCTGAGTTCTTTATAAGGAACAGAACTACATAGGCGGCCTCCTGCACGCTTTGTGCTTCTTCAGCAGTGCTAGTGTGCAGTATAAGTAAAAAAAAGTGACATGGAAGAGTGGTACACTAAATGAGTATTTGTGTATATCCTGAAAACCTAAGAGGAAAAGGCACAAGACAAGATAGATCTTACGGCTCCTGTATCGAATGTGTCCATGTTCTGCGATGATAGTTGTAACTTAAGTAAACTCACTCCCAGGATGGTTTGACAGGTAATTTGAGAGACACTGTAATATGTGACAAGGCGTAGGTAAAACCCCACCGGTTTGGCTCTAAAAAGCACATTTGTGTCTGTCAACCAATGTATACAATAATGACGTTTCCCTTCAAACACAGCAGAGAAACGGTCGCATGGATCAGCTTATCTATTAGTGTATATTGTGAGCAGTGGAATGTCTCCCAGTTGTCAATTCCAATACTTATTTCTAAGTGAAGTTCTAAAATGAAGTCAGCAGGTGTTTATCTTGCTCACAGTGAATTCTTTGAACCAGTGACTGGACTTCATTACGTATCACGAGCTCTGGGGCGATAAGAGGTAGATTGTGTGCCATTCAAGCCGTACGCTATCCAGCTGTATACCTCCACAGACGTGCCACAGATGTGAGGTGACCATCGGTCTCTCATTAAAGTGACTGCAGCCTTACATAAGGTTCGCTACATCAGCAGTGACTAATTAGCAGCTGACAGTCTCACAGCAGCGGCGATGGGGCAGATTTACGCGCCAAGAAAACATAGATCGTTTGGGTCCGCTGCTCTGCATCGTGCCCGGGGGAGATAAACAGGCTTTGCTAATCAACAGCAACAATTGAAAAATCAAGGACTCAAAGAGACTTTGTGCATTTACTTAAAAAATGCAAGCAAACACTCCAGAGAGTCTAATTTAAAAGTATAAGGAGCCATTTCCCATGCTTGTACCTTAGTACTTCTTATTTTTACCAGATAATCCTTTTTTGTGCTCCCTTAATTCTCATTCCTAATGATATAACTTAAGAAAAAGATAGAACAGGACTTATGACTTGAGGTTCCTACAAATACCAGGTTCATTAAGAGGCCCTCACAGGACATCAGTAAAACGCTGACGAGCTCTTTGTGCTGGCACTGCCATGCTGGGGTCCCACCCCCAAGGTTTCCTTATGAGCCTTGGCCACATCACGGGGCAGGGGGGGCTTACGGGGTGGGGGGGGGGGTTTCGGGGCCCTTCCTGGACGCCCCTATTTGATCATATCCCTGTTTGCGTCCACTGAGATGGCCTGATAGTGATGTCCTCAGTGTAACCTACTTATCTGGTCACATGGGCGGTGCTCATGGACATGGGGACAAACCGATGATATTTTATACGGTGCCACTGAGGCTCTGTTATGTATTTTCCTCATACGGTACAGATTTGAAAAGCTTGAGTACATTTTCACAAGATCCATGTCAGTTGTCCGGAAACCCAACACATTCTCAGCAAAAGCTGGAGCTGAAATCGGAAAGACTTGGAACCGAAGGATGTAACTGCAGCTTCAAAGAGCTCCGTGCAGCTATTTCAAACGGCACACTTCCGATCTTTACAAAATTCATAATGTTTATTTGAGTATGAATGCAGTATGAAGGCATTTAATGCATTTTTGTTATACTGATACTAATTGACTTGTAGACAATGCATTGTGAGTGATGGAAGGTTTCTTGGTAATGGTCATTAGCTTCTACATGTTAAAGGCATATAAGTTAGTGTACAAGAAAACGCAAAAGGCCACTTCAAGAAGTCAAAGAAGTCAGAAATACCTCATACATTTGTAAAAAAAAAAAAAAAAACATCTTCACTGCACCAAAGAAATGCGAGTGATCGTAATCTTGACTTGACTCTTAATGTTGACATGAATACTGTGGAAGCTAACAGCAGGCAGCCTCAAAACCTCCAATATAATATAGGGTGAGGGGAACACAGGCGGAGATGTTGTAGAGATGGGAAAATATCATGTGTGAAAGCAATTACTGAGCACTATAATGAATCCACTCTTTCATTTTAGCTATTGGTATGACAAGATGGTAATTTACATCCAGCTAGCATCAGGAACCTGCAATTTAATCGAAGTACAATGCCGGTTAACGCGTGTCTTCCTCCGTGAGAACTCAGTGTTGTATTCCGAGATATCACAAACGCGGGGATGCCATGGTTATTTTCCTGTGTGTCTATTTTCATTCAAGCCCAGGCTCTTACTTTGCTTAGGTACAGCCATTGAAGATTTAGGGGTAGGCAAATTTTCAGTGCTGGTACACTTGGGACATGGCGATGAAGAGGGCTAGTTACTGACGTGGCATCGGAGTCACCTAAGGCCAGGCGATGCTCGATGGAGTTGCATCGTGTGTTATTAACACAAACGCAGTGATTACTGTGATCACAGTAACAGCTCAGATCAATTCCGGCCGGTTAACAAAGCACAGAGATCAATGTTCCTTCCACGAGGCTCTTTACTGATACAGCTGTCATTATAAGGCTGACGGCTTCATTTTTTGGAGCCCGGCTGCAGCGTACACATCACAGCCAGCTCAAGTTCGAATGGACACACCTAACAGGCAGCCTTGCACCCTGCCCAAAGACGTTTTTAATCAACGTGTGGAGCACCTCGCGCAACAATAATTAAGGTCATTCATCAATTGCAGGCAAAACCGAAGACCCTCTCAGTCCACTGGTTCCTAGTATTACATCGCACGGTACAGTGACAGCCTTAAATGAATCCCTGTTGCTCTCAAACTTCCCACGAACTTCAGAGCTAATTAGCACAGGCCTTGACAAAGGCTGTGGGGGCAGAACATAGGCGCAAGCGACATGGTTGACGTCAACCAGTAGTGAAGGATTTCGGTGGCACGTCCACCAACCGTGACCACGGAGCTACACAGGAACACAAAATATTCATTAAGCAATTATCTGTTACTCATGCAGATAGCTGTACATCATCTATCTGCCACATCACTCTAACGTATTCTATCCAGTGTCCTCCTTCACGTGGAGTAAAAGGGTCAGCAGCATCCACATTGTTACAGAGGTGTAATTGATTTTTTTTTCCTCTGTTATAATGAAAGGTGACCCACGACTAGGTCAACTGGCAGCCAGTATAACTCAATTCTCAAACTCAAACTCAGAAATAGCCCCTCAGAAGCTGAGATGACCATAAATACTGTGTGGAGACCAACATATGCATAAAGACTTGCCTTTTTGCATCTGATAATATGCAAAGTTGCCTGTAATATCAAATTAACAAAGTTTAATTGCGCATGTAATTAGAAAATGCAACAAATGTGTTTGATAGCCAATCACCTCAAGTCATTTGCCTGTTTTAAATTAACTATCACTTCAAAGTCAACATTGTGTTTGTTGTACGTTTTGAATGTAAGTGATATATTCTACCATTAAGCAAGTTGGCTCTCTTGTTTCCATGGAAACCACATATAATCCTAAGTGCTTTTCCAAAATAGCTTTACAATGTCTGTGAAAAGTACTGGCAATCCATAGACGGCAGCCACTCTTGGAAATAAGCATATGTCTTGCAGTACATATCTGTGTCACCTGACTTCTACATAGCTACACGGCTGTAAATTCACACAGTGGGTAACAAAGCACCTTAAGCCACAATCAGGCTGCATCTGAAACCACACACTACACACTATGCACTGAAATGAGGAAAAAGTACACGCTACAGCAACAGCCATTTGCAACCGTGCGATTCCTTGATGTGCATGAGTACAAAATTTGGTACACTTTCCAGACACACTACATTACCTTCGAACTGTTGAACTAATGATGGAAATCCTGCATAGCAACAAGTACCTGACTGCTTCAGAAGTCGTGTCTTGGATTGTGGGATTGAACAGTGTCCAGTGTTCACACACTGGATTTTGACCGGATGTAGGGTGCCCTCCAGGAACTTCCTGTGCACTAGGGTTTCGGACACACTGTTATGTCTGCTGAACTGTTTTGCACTTTGTTTAGTGTGGAAGTGTGTGATTTCAGATGCAGCCTTAGCCTTAAAACACCTTAGGGCCCAATGGAGACAGTGGTGGAGCATTTAAGGGGTAACATATGGAGTCATTTATGCAATTTCTTAGATTTGAAAAAAATTCGGAAACCAGTATGCGATGAAATAAATCTATTGCCATCAATTTAAGCTTCCAGACTGCTATGTTAGAGGTAAGGAGCACACACCACATGACGAGCCACCTCAGGGATGAGAACCCGAGTGGTGAGTAATACCTGAGCAGTTCAAATGGACCAGTGTGAGTTTTTCCCGGTGGCTGGAGTGCCAATCCTGCCAGCAACTCCCAATTTTCCCAGGAAGTCACAGAACCTGCTTACAGGGCTGGATGTAGGTTAACATCATGCCCAGGATGAAGTGGTTCAGGGCCTTCCTCAAGGGCCCAATAGAGCAGAGTCATTCCTGGTATTCAAACCAGCAACCTTCTGATTCTCAGCACAGATCCCTAGCCTCAGAGCCAACACACCACCTGTCTTGGTAACAGGCAAATCTGTAAAGCTTACTATTTACCATTATATATCCAGTTTGTAGGAAATTGATTTCTAAACTACGAAAAAAAAAGAGGCTACTGTTCCAGCGACACTGCATATTGCAGAGTGTAGGCTCTAGGCACCCTGCTTCTCCCTGAAGTGTGGACCACACTTTGGTGAGACCAAGATAGAAATATGGATCTCAAATACGCGATGGGCCTCAACCACTGCATGCGACAGCAGCAACCAAAATAAAGACACAGGCGTTTTTTCCTTTTCCTGGGTGCTACTTGCTACCAACAGCCAACAATGACAGATGGGAATAGGTGGAGATGGTGTGTAATCACATTAGCGATGGTTTACTCATTAATTTCATGGGCAGACGGTAAGTAATACTTTCTGAATCTAAATAGGCACATCTTATTTCAGCTGGCCCCGGTACAACTATAATAACGTCTAGTCTCTCGGTGTACAGGGCAAATGAAACCTTTTTCCTGCAAGCTAAACAAGACAAAACGAGGTATTTGTGCATCTGGAGTAACTGCCAATGTGAAGCAATAAACCCAGCTTGAAAGGTAAAGGAAATGAGCGCCAAGGAACGCCGTCAGCTCATCATTCTGTTTCGCAGGAAGAAAGTTACTCCAAACATACTTGTAGGTTTAATAATTTGCAGTTTTTGGGAATTCAGGAAAAATAAAGTCCCAATACGCGGCTGCTCAGTTGGCAGATGGTTATTTCCCAGATTTAAATTTAGAGCCCCCCCCCCCCCACACACCCTGCACCCCTCGCGGACTTCAAACACAATTAGTGCCGTCTTTGACAATGGCTGCTTATCCGGAGGGTGTTATGTGGCAGAATCGCGGAGTAAGCTACATGAGGACCACATAATCCTTCAGATTTTTGTTAATTCATTCTCTGTCGTCAGGTAGGAGACGGTGGCGATCAGCGTCTGAGGAGGCTTTTTGCTAACCTGCCCCCCCCCCATGGTTCCAACTGGACCGCGGCATGACAGGAAGGCCACGTTATTTCCCACAACGTGATGAAACGTATGGATGTGCCCTCCGAGTCCGCATTACAGCTGCAAACCCTGCGGGGGAGGGGGCTACTAGCCTGGAAGAAATGGGAGGTAATGATAAGTGTGCTTACTAGTTTTCATTAGCACAGCGTAATGCTATGGGTCATCTTAATTAATACCTATCAAAACTCCCATTTTTCCTGGGTTTCTCCTGATTTTCCACATCCAAACATTTATCTTTGTAAGAATCAATCCACCCCATCCCGCCCCTGCCGATCTCCCATTCTTTCACAACCAAATGTGAAAGACCAAATGTCTTAATTCACCAACATTCATGTATAGAGAATGTTACGCAGAAAATGAATAGATTCACTGAAGCCAGTGTCACCGACGTGCGGAAATGTACGTTAAATAAATAAGCCACATTCTAAGGAGGAACAGAGACGTGCGCCATTGCGATCGGATGGATGCGGCGGTAGTGGGAAGAAAACAAACAACAGACATTTTAACGTAATCATGACGGGAAAACATGCGTAAACAGCAGGACAGGTGTTGGGTCATGGAGGGGCTGCACTTGAGTGCTTGGTCAGTCACCAGCCTCTGTAATCACGTTTACTGGGGCAAAGAGCAAAGAATCCTGATCTTTTATGGTGATGGATGGATGGATGGATGGATGGAAAATGGCCACTCCTGTGACCTGGAACTGACTGATCTACGTACAAATCTATTGATATGCCTTTACTCTGGGACCACGACGGTTGTTAGATAAACCATCCGGTGTTTGTGTTACTTCACAAAACTCCAAATTATGGCCTTGGGGCAGCAGAAGACAATGGTAGGTTCAAGAATGTCCCCTTTCCGTTGTCGAGACTGAGGGAAGGATGTGTCCTGTAAGTTAGGGCTACAGCCTGAAAGGAGCAAGGTGAAGTAAACATCTTCACAGGGCATGAAATATTCAAAATTATGTTTAGATCCATTCATCCATTTTTCTGGCGTGCATTGTCATGCCAATCATCTCTTCTGAGCTGAAGACATACTTCATGTTCATGGTCCTCTATCCAGCTGGAATGACAGTCAGTGTCTGTTGTTTTTTTTTTGTTTGTTTTTTTTTAATTGGTCAGAAATCAATGCTTAAGATTCTCAAAGGCTTTTTAAGCGATTTTTTTTTACCAAAACCATATGCCTTGTGTCTCAGCCTGCTTAAAAAGGTATTAAAAAGCAGCCAATGCCTTTAATGGACTGATCGGTACTTACAGACAGCAAGCCCCACGGTTACTGTCGTCGCCAAGACAACCCAGATGCATAAATAAACAGTAAACAAACAACTCCACAAACCCATGATAAATCATATCCTTCTATACCAGGGGCTCCCAACTGGCGGACGCCGGTCCGCATCCGGACTAAAGTACAGTTTAATCTGGATAGTGGACCTTGGCTTTGTGTTGCTGATGGAATATGGTCCTGAGGGAGAAATAGTTGGGGACTTCTGCTCTGTACCTTTGTGAACATCTGGGCGGTCTACTAAAAGCAAGTTAACGACTCTTTGCTCTGGTATGCAGCAGCGTCATTCCTTAACCGCTGCTTAAGAGCCAGACAATACAATATTAGGATGTTGCCACAGCAAAGACTAACATTCCGCTGCGTCCGAGAGGAGACGGCCCAGCTCACCTTGTACTGGAACAGGAACAAGCCACAGAAGAGCCCGTAGAGGTCGGCGGTGAGTAGGGAGAGGTTGACTGCGGCGGCACTGGTCCTCCGGATGACCACGGGCATGAAGCTGTACAGGCCAAACATGCAGGCACTGAAGCCGATGTAGAGGAGGCCTGTGGGACAACAGGCAGCATGGCAGCGGTTAGCGGTGTGCCTGATGCACAGAAGAATCTAGCCTGATCTGGAGACTGAGCACCCAGGGGCCTGGAGCCGTCTACCTCATCCACGCACTGCAAATGCAGTGCCTGGCTTAAGAGGGGTAACCGTCGTTTCCCCCAAGGAATAAAGCTACAGAATTTAAGGTCCAGGTCCTTATATTCACCAACAGCCACATCTGACCAATTACTAAAGATTGCAGTGTCTTTAAACTGATGTTTCGGTATAATCTGATGTATATTGTCACTGTCTGATGAAAAACACGCACCCCATTATTTCAGGATCGTTAAAAACCTTATTTTCTTAGAAACAAAATAAAATAAACCTAAAACAATGAAATGAGACACCCTTAGCACCACAAACAGAAACATGTCTTAAAAATGGACTAATAAATGGGATCAATAAAGTTATCTATCTTTATCTATCTATCTTTATCTATCTTTATCTATCTATCTATCTTTATCTATCTTTATCTATCTATCTATCTATCTATCTATCTGTCTATAATGCATTTGTAGAACATTCAGTGCACCTTCATAATGCATTCATAGGCCATTCATAAGCAGCATGTAAGTAACCTTAACATCCTAACATACTTTGACAGCTGTAGTATACATTGATAAGAAACATTATAATTATATAATTTTGCCTTCAGAACTGCCTTTAATTCTTCATGGCATAGATTCAACAAGGTGCTTGAAACATTCCTGAGACTTTGGTCCATGTCGACACGATAGCATCACGCAGTTGGTGCAGATTTGTCGGCCACACCTTCATGATGCGAGTCTCATGTTCCACCACTTCCAACAGCTGATCTGGTGGATTGAGATCTGGTGACTATAGAGGTCATTTGACTACAGTGATCTCATTGTCATGTTCAAGAAACCAGTCTGAGATGATATGAGCTTTGTGACATGGAGCGTTATCCTGCTGGAAGCAGCCATTAGAAGCTGGGTACACTGTATTAAGGGGTGCAAAGTTTGCCAAGAAAATATCCCCACTATTAAACCACCACCTCTAGCCTGAATTGCTGATACAAGGCAGGATGGGTCTATGCTTTTTTCATGTTGTTCACCCCAAATTCTGACTCTACCATCTGAAAGTCACAGCAGAAATTGAAACTCGTCTGACCAGGCAACATTTTTCCAACTTTTCTTCCCCATTCTGGCGTTTGATGTGAACATTAACTGAAGCTCCTGACCTGCATCTGCATGATTTTATACATTGTGCTCCTGAAATATGATTTTGCCTGATTATATATTTGCTTCAACAAGCCGTTAAACAGGTGCACCTAATAAAGTGAGCAGTGAGTGCATATAAAAATTGCATATTTAGCTGCATTTTTGCATTAATCTCACTCCATACTCAGCTACAACATGAGAAGTCATTCACTGCAACCTGCTGGGATTTCCACATTAAATACAAAAATGTCTTAAGCCCCATGCACACTGTATTGCCACTAATTAAAGTTGAGAATAATTCATTTGAATCAAGAAAAAAAAGTCTCTTTCACGTTGCATAAAACCCAAAACAAGCTTTCAAATACCAGCCAGATTTTGTGATAGTAAGTAGCAAAGGGATCTAGTGTCCACAAATAAGATTAAGATAAATAAAATTATGCAGTTTTGCTACAGAAAGTCACCCTAAAACCACTATTCTTGCTATTCCACACCAGAATGACTGAAGAGTGTATACAGCTTTTGTGATTATGGGTCTTCTTCTCTTCAGCTGAGCAGGACACCTTATGACTCATTAATTTTTTTTTTCATTTGCGGAGTCTGGTGGACAGAATCTGTTGTGCTGATTCAAGGGAGAGTCCAAGCCTGGGTTAAAATTTCACCTGGTGCTGAATTGGCTATGACACATATAGAGAGTCAAAGCCAGAGGTAGGTTCAGATATGCCAGGCATGTGTCAGAGATGGCGTGACTTTGTGTTAGCTTTTAGGTAATTAATAATACGTAATCAACCCCCCTCAAAGCAAACCCCCACTCCCCCAGGCACCAACCCTGTGTCCTGGTGTTGCTTGAATATTCTGGAGGACCCTTCGCAAGTCAGCAATGCATTTTACATGACGGGTCCTCATTATTTAACTGGGCCACCGCAATCCTGTCCAAGGAGCTCCATCCCCCGTGGCAACCAGAATGTCGCTCCCAATGTAAGTGACGGATAATGACAGGCCTTCCCTCCAAACAAACTCCTGGGGACTTGCTAATGTACCCCTGACAAGCTTGCATCTCCGGACACAGAGCCTTCCCATCCGTGTTCGCAATGGACTAAATTGCAGTGTGTGCTATTCAGCAACCATTTGGCTTTTGAGTTTCCATTAACTTGCTATGTCTTCCCCTGCTCCTAGCTCAGTCAAAAATCAAAAGTAGCGAATCTGCTACACTGGTTTTGTATGTTACTCTTACTTTCCCTTAGGAGGCATGTGTGCGTGGCATGTGAGTCTGCCAGCTGACAAGTTAATTACATTTCTGACGCGACGGTTTTAAGAAGGACTCCTTTCCCTCCTGTTATCTCACATTCATTTCTAGTAAATCATCGCAGCTCAGCCTAGCAGCAAACAAGATGGCGCCTTGACAGCTATATGCCTGTTATATCTTACCCACCATCCCCTCTGTGCTGCTTGTGACAGAATCATCTGGCATACAAATAAATGTAAATGTTATAACCATGCCTGTCATTCTGACCTGAAATACTTTAATTGGGTGGCAGTATTGCTTAAAAGGATGGGAGATTTGTACGCACAAGTGTGTGTATAAAATGCAAGGGTGTCAGAGGAACATTTCGTCAGAGGTCCTGGAGTTGTATAATACTTGAATGGTTAGGGAAGCCTAAGACCTGCAGATTCATACAGATAAGGTGGGCGGCCCAGCATGTGGTGGACCTCAGGAATTCAGACCGTGACATGTTATCATGACAGAATGCCAACAATTATGACCGCCAAACTAGGAGCGTTTCTGAACTGCGACTCACGCTTTAGGCTGCGAGTTCATCTTAATCAACCTCTCAGCCACAGTTTACCGCTAGTGATCCCCTCCTGAGTCTATTAAAGTGATCGATTGGAGTTGCCGTGGGATCCTTGAACGAAAATCGGCAACACCGCTACTTTGGCTAAGGAGAGCCAGCGGCCAGAATTCTCGTTCATTATCGTTCACGCTGGAGTCGGAGCCAGGAGCAAAGGTGGAGTTTAGAGGAATGGGGCCCTTGTGACCGCAGCACTAGAAACAGAGTGAAGCTATACAGCCAGTGAAATGGGGCCATTAATCACAAGGAACACCTCTCCCCCCAATATGAGAGGTATTTCAGTTGCTATAGCAGGATGCTGTTGAGCACAGCAGCGGTGCAGACGTGGCCCATTATGCTAGTGTGCAATTAATTTTATTCACTTTTTACAAACTCATAGCCTTTTTTCAATTGCGCCTCTCTCCTTTAAAGTCTACTTAAGTCTCTGATTAGTGCGACAGGCACACTTTTAATTTTTCCTTGAAATTACGGGTTGTAAAGACTGGCTATCAGGAGAGGACTGCGGTGTCGCGGCATTCCTGGTGGATGCAGTCAGTCAGAGCATCCAAAGCTGTAGCTCAGACACCAAAGGCACTTGGACCAATAGGGACCCTTTGGCTCTCAGAGAACAGTGATGACTAAGATTTTAAGATTTTGGGCAATGTTGGGGAAGTTACTCGCAAAAGTAAACCGTTACAGAGAGTGGTGCAAAATTCAGGTGCAGAAAGTACAAATCCAGACCAAGGTTTTGTTTTAACCAAACAGTTGAGTATGAAAAGTGGCTGGTTGAAACAAAACCTTGGTCTGGATTTGTACTTTCTGGCCCTGAGCTTTCCACTTTTGTGAGTAACCTCCCCAACACTGATTTTGGGGAAGAGTGCCTTCAATATGGGGATGATTTCTGACCTGATTCACCAAAGCTTAGCTCCTAAGCTGCCTACTAGTACCAGGCTCACCACAATCACCCAAGTGTGCAGCACAGTGTTAGAGAGTTGTGAGTTCAGCCCACTTCATCCCTTTGGCCTCACCTTCGTCTCTGATTAGAAAATACCAATCCTTCGCAAATCCCGGCCTCTGTGGACTGGCATATCACCTCTACCCACTTTCTGCTCATGATCTGGGTCTCCACTCCCTGGCCTGGCTGTTCAACAGGTTAGTATCAGTGTGGCTTTCCTCTATTATTTATTCCTGATCTCAGGACAGCAGAGCAGAGTCACACCATATATACATGATTTTGGTTTTAACTAGATCATGCTGCACGGACTGATGTCTACAGGTCCACATTTTAGAGAAAATAACTGTGTGTATGTACCACCGAAGAGCCAAGACATTACGAAGACCGACACATAACACTGCCAAGGGCTGGAATATATCATGGTAACCTAACATTCAGTACTCATAGTCTACGTGTTGAATGCAGAAGAAATGGGTAGGGATAAAGACCTGACAGACTTTGTTAAAATCATTATGGCCAGATGACTGGGTCAGAGCATCAGGCTTGTGGCGTGCTCACAGTCAGCCATGGCGAGCACCTTCTGAGAGAGGTCCGAGGTAATGACAGGAGAGTCAACATTATTCACGTCATGCCGGTGGTCATAACATTGATAAGTCTGTCTCGCCACAGAGGCCTTTCTCCTGTTCACTGGATAAGTCTGTCCCGCCACGGAGGCCTCTCTTACCTCTTAACAGCTTAGTATCTGTCTTCCACTCCCTTATATTACAGACGAGCCCTTATTTATACAGTTGACCCGTCCCAGACAGAGCTCTCTTCACTACGACCTGTGAATTTGCATTTCTTTGGGAGTTTGTCCCAGTGTAGTTTTAGCGCTACCTCAGATAGAGATATACATCCTGACGCTCGAGAATATTTTGGTGTTCACACTTATTCTAATTATAGGAGCAGAATTTGCCATGTCCTGTTTAAACACTGCTGGAGCAGTGTGGTGCAGACAAGACAGCTACACAAAACCGGAAGCTATAGAACTTCAAGAAGAATGGGCTCTTCATCACCTTAACGTAAGGATGTTATTCTTACAGAACAAACAAGAGCTCTAATTGTGTCAGGAATGAAATCGAGCTATTTCAGACCAAAATTCAGTGTAAGATCCAAGTCCCAGGAATATAAATTAATAAACTTGTACCATTTGTAGTTTCTCAGACTTTTTTTTGACCCAAATGGCTGGTATACGCTGTGTTCCAAGTTACACTTTTTGGATCACCCCTAAAACTCCTATACTCTCATGAGATGCTAATGTTAATTCCCCTGATAAAGTAGATACACATACATTTATAGCAAGACGTTTAGGTCAGCCCTGAATAATTTATCCTGATCAATGAGTGCTTTCAGAATTTAATAGACCAAGGGCACTATGATGGTTACATGTGCCCTTACTTTTTCCATCCAGTGCTTAGCTTCTCTCCTTTTGAATTGACCCTTAAGTTGTTTGGCTTGGTTGTGGCCTGTGATTATCATTGTACTGTTACCCCTGACTATTCCATTTAAACTTCAGTTAATACACTTCACCAAGCCCCAAGAAGTTGCCAATCCTCTCCTCCAGGCAAATTTCAATGTTGCTGGATTTATCTTTCATTAAATAATTTCTTTTTTTAATAGTAACCAATCTCTCTGGGTCCATTGTGAGACACCTAAGACTTGAATCAGGGGTCAGATAAAGTCATTCACAATCCTATCACTATGCTGGGCCTTGTGGGGTCTGGCCCTTTGACTAAAAAGAGAGATTGTTGTGCAGGTCATGGAACTGAGTGTTCAAGGATGGAGATGATTAGATGAGCCCAACAAGCTCTTAACAAGTTCCATGAACTTGAATGATTTCAAGACTATTGATGCAAATATACGTTCCACAAAATTGATGGGTTTTCATGACTTTTACCAGCAGTTGTGTCAACAATCTTGGGCAAGAAAATATCTCCAGCTATGGTGCCCATGCACTTTGAAAAGGACACTGGTCCATATAATTAATCAACAGACTTATACAGAGCCTAGTACATGAAGATTAACAGCGGACTCTGCACATGGTGCACGCTTCATGTAAAGACAGTACTCCCTCCAGACATCAATAACTGTAGTAGGCCAAAATAACAACCACAAAGACAGTTCATGCTTTCATGTTATCAAGTTACTGAATACAGACAGTAAGCTATTAGCCAGAGCATTAGCTGGGTGTCTATTGGCAGCCACAATCAGATGGTCTCTGCTCAAGGCAGGCAGAGGTTCTTTAGTACAAGATGTTAGCTGCACATTTTGTCCGTGTCCCCTGCTTCCCCTCGGCACGAGGCACTAACTGCTCTGGATGTGGGCATGCGGTGCGATTATCTGTTTCTGAGCATTGGATAATTTTGGATTTATCTAGCTCCAGTTCATGGATCAAGCTCTTGTACTTTGGCCCCCTTGTCCTCTGCTTTGATGAACAATATGAGCTCATTCAATCTCCGATTTGATAGGGAAAAGAGGCTGGTTTGCCCTCTCTCCCCTCTGTTGTTTGCAGTCGTTATTGAGCTTTAAGCTACTGGGCTGCAGGAGAATTGAAATGGAGCGGGGAGGGATTGGGGAGGCCTGACCCACACGATCTCTATATATATGACCCCTGAATTTAATTAATGCTCAATACAACGGCTCATATTCGCACGGTTGGTTCCTTAGGTGAAATATATGACTTCAAGCTCAACCTCAACAGAAGGGAATTTCTACCATTTCTGATAATTGGCCAGTTCTACATTTTCAAAGGCACCTTTCTGGTTGAGTCATGGGTCTTTCACCTCTCCACAGATTTAGACATCTCTGCTACTCATCCCTGCTTGAAACTATTCAAAAATTGACCATCACCCTCTGAGCTGTGCAGCCCTGACCAGGGGTACAACTTGATTCTGTCAGTCAAATACTGGGTCAAATACTATGATTATCTGCATTCTCATGCCAGTAACTCTCAGTACCAGCTAGTACTCACCACAACATGCCCAAATCAGAAGATAATTTCCTCAGAACACCCGGAAGTACCTCAGCTCAGATCTTTGGACAGGATTGGAAATGCTCTTAATGATTCCACAGACAGCGTTGTGAGACATGGGGCCCATCCTCTAATTGTGTCGAAATACCAGTGTGTATTGGCTTGGCTAACATTTCGAGTGTGATCTCACCTTTCTCCATCTTTGTCTGTTTACTTACTTTTTTTCTGAGGAATATTATTAATATTTTATGGCATCAGTTCTGCTGTCTATCTTCTTCGGCTATTTTATGTTATTCTGTATCAGTATTTCCAAACCCGGTCCTTGGGGAACCACATATGGTCCACGTTGTTGCCCCCCCTCAGCTCCTGGTAAAAACATGGACTGTCTGCTTGTCTCCGAGGACCAGATTGGGAAGCACTGCTCTACGCAATTTTCCTACGTTGTCGTGCCTCCCCTTTGTGCATCATGGTATAATGAAAATAAGGATATATACCTATATATAATTTAAAGAAGGTGTACCTCATGTATATTTTTATCTATCTATCTATTTGTTTGTTTATTTTATTGTATCCCTGAATGCACCTTTGATATATCACTTGGCCATTTGTTGTTGTTGCTACTACTGTTGTTTTTAAACTTTGACTGAGGGAAACGTGCAAGAATTCCAATATTTTCGTACTTCGGTGCCTGTGGAAAGTTTCATTTCTATTCATATCAATTTCGAGATCTTAGGACTGAGCAAAGCTGCGACCGCAGGCAGCTAAGTCCCCGTCTGTCCCTGCTGCAGCTGTTCACCATGCAGCCTCGGCTCATCCCTCCAAACACTCCTCCGTTCATCAGCAGAGCCACATTCCTGGGACAGCCCTCCAGGATGAATGGATGCAGCATCTGACGGGGGAGTATCTGACTCAGTGGGCGGAGGGTGCCAGCGCCAGCCGATCGATTCCACCCCCACAGCTGTGGTGCTCGATCTCGGCCGCATGTCCGGAAGCTTCTTTCCCCGCTGGCAATTCCGTGTAGGATTGCGAGGCGTCCCCCAAATGTCTCACCTATCTGCCAATCCCAGGGCACCTTCAGCAGCTCCTTGTGCTCCATTATGGCTCTGGAATGGAAACACGGAATATTTAATTGCATTCTCGATTTCTCTTCAACACTTCAACCCTACACAAGCATTAGACTTAACGAGGACAACAAGATGGAAGGTAAGTCAGGACGTGAGGATTCTCGACGTCAGGTTTGCGGACTGATAAAAACCGCGGCCAAAGCTGGGATGAAAATCCACATTATTAAGTCGGCCTGGGGCAGCACGGTCAGATGGGAACGACCGCGTGGTGCGGCTCCACATAAGTGATTAAATCAGTGGTGACCAACACGTTGACCGTAGCTACTAGTAGCCCACAGGGAGCCAATGAGTAGCTGGCATAACACTTATTAGAAATCGAACATATGTTTTTTTTTGTATCTTGCGTATACACAAGTTCTACCGTCTCCGCGACCCCCCCCCCCCAACTCCCCTGATAATTTTTTCTGTGAAACTAGTTCTCACTGTAAATTAAATTCACAGAGATTCAACGCCGGACCATGTATCAACGAAATCGCCAGTGCCGCTCCAGTGTTGCTACGGTTACAATGTCATCTGCAGCCAGCATCCAAAAGTGTGTTCTCGCCATCTCATCGGGTGCAAGTTGCTTTTTATAAAATATGCAAAGGGATGATGGATGGAAGAGCGGGTGATCTGCCATTGCCATCATCTTAAAGGAGACGCGCTGATAGGCAAAGGGAAGTTCAAAATACGCGTCTTAGAGGCAAGGTTTCCAGGAGTCTTTCCCGGCACCAGCTGTGTCCATCGAAGGCTAAAGATTCAGCGTTCTTTGACAGGTGCGTCGGGCTAGTCAGGAGCCACGCAGACACGCCGTGCATGAGAACTGAGAGACCCCTTCGGGGGAAACGAGCGAGGTTTGGAGCCAGGAGGCAGGGCCTCTGAGGCAGGGCCACGGAGGCACACTCACAACTGGATGCCGCTGAAGAAAGAGCCAAAGAGTCCCATCATCCCCAGGAACTCCACGCGGCTCAGGTTCTTCACGATGAACTCCTCACACACGTTGGAGATCCCGTACAGCGTGGCCCCGGCCAGCACCAGCAAGTCCCCCAGGAGCTTGTGGTCCCCTGGATGGGGGAGTCAGAGTCAGCAGAGAGGCAAGTGAAGGACGGCCTTGGTCACAAACCCTAATAAAATGCTCAATAACAGCACAGTTGATTAAACAGACATTCGGGGGGGGGGGGGTAATTTATATATATATGTATATCCATTGACCCTTGACCAAACCGAAGAAAATATAGGCACTGCATGCTGGTAGCTAACTAGTACAACTAACAGGGTGATAACTACCCCACTCACCATCTGACCACATGATTCTCCTCAATAGACACCAGCGTATATACGATGCAGTAAGAATCAGAATCAGAGTATTATTAATATCCTGGATGAAATTGCTTAATTAACACGCCTTTAAGGTCACTGGGGGGGGGGTAACTGCGCAAAACTCAGGACAGACAGCATTTTAATCAAAAGACTTTCCTTTCTGAAGGAATGAAAGAGAAGAGGGTAAAGGTTTTCCTCCATAATCTGTTCCTTTTAAAAACAGCATAGTAGGTTTTCTCTTATTGGATCAGGTAGAGCCCGACGTAAATGCATTTTCTTCTTATCTATATTTAATATTACGTATAAATCCAATTTGTGTGGATCGGGGGTGCCTTGTTACGCACAGGCAGATTCGACATGACAGATGAAGGCAGGAGCGCCCGGATGCGAGTGACACGGATGGGTGGAGCGGGGCGGGCTGGGGGGTGGGGGGAAGGACTCACCCAGGCCCTGCTGCCGGCCCACCAGCACGTCGGCACCGACCATGCAGCCCATGCCCAGCAGGCACACGCCAACGCCCACGAAGTGCACCACCTTGTACCTGACGAGCAGGAAGAACCAGGATAGCAGCAGCACCACAGGGATGACGAAGCAGTCCAGGAGCTGCAGGGGGGGCGGGGTGGGGAGAGCAAGACAATCAGCTAGAGGGTGGGTCCGGGCCGGGTCAGGAACCAGCTCCATCAGTATCCCATTGAGGAAGGATGACTCATAATCACCCGGTGACTGTCTGGGAATGGCCAAGGGACTGAGTGCAGAAAGAGTGAGGACGGAAGACGCAGGACTGTGTTCATGACGCTGATACAGTATAGACTGGGGGGGGGGGGAGGTTTGCGATGGAAACAGTGATGTCATTAACGACGGCCGACGTTAAAGTGGGAGCCATAAATAACCAGTCCCCCGTGGCTTTTTACGCCTGTTCCTTCAATGACGGATACGTACCCCCAGCCTATAATTACGAGAAAACATAAAAAAACACACCGGCAAGCCTAGACAGGCAGGCCTACAGGGTTTCTGTCCGATACAGTCCTTCTCATGCATGTCGTTCTGGTGATTTCAGACGCAGCCCCAGAACGACGGCAGACTGACAGCAGCGTTGAAGAGTTAATCACAGAGTGTTAATTACAGAGTGTTAATCACAGTGTGTTTATTAGCATGTTTATGAAATTGCTAACACAAGGGCAATATGGTGAAGGAAAGAACTGGCAAAAAGCAAAGCTTATAAAAAAAATTACAAAAATTAATACACCATTATAAGCTTTTAGTATCTTATGGTGAAGAAATTAGACTCAGGAACTTCAGTGAGGGGTAATGGGGTTTTAAAGCTCCTCCCACTTCCTCCTATACTTGAATTGCTACACGTCACCATTGGCCCCCGCCCAACATACGAAGCCCATGTCGACAGGAGGGACGAGGATTAGCGCGTACCGCGACCCGATGCCAGCGCCGCCAGCCGCCTACTTCCTGTCACTCTACAGGCTGTAGGCGAGTGATGTAACACACGTGGGGGAGAGCATCGCTCGCTGCAATCCACCCACATCCCCGTGGGTGCCCAGTCAACAGTAAAAGTCGCTGTAGAACGAAACAAGGTGAATGGGTCTGCCTAATGGGGGGAGGGTGTGCAGCGTGGTCCTCTACACATGCAGCTAATGAGATATTGCAGATCAAATCTGGATCCACCCTAAGAAGAGGCCAAGCTCTGGTTTAACCGTAATGGAGGCCCCATCAGCTACTGCCACACTTCATCCATTATGTCTTTCATAGCCTGCTACTGAAAGGCATTCTTAAAGGTACGGTCACTCTAGCGCAAAAAAAAATTACCTCTTATTCAGTTCCATTCTAGCCACTTAATGTGACAAGAAGAAAATTCAAATGGCGTCGCTAAACCAATCCGGTGTGAAATGGGTGGGGTTAACCTGTAAATTTCACAGAAGTGCAATGAAGGAGGATATTTTATGCGTATTCCCATTGTTATGACAAGAAAGTTTTTTAATAAAATAATAATAATAAAAAACTGTGGGGGAATAACGCATCGGTACATTGCCGGCACGTTTAACCCTTCATAACACAAATGTGTACTTGTGTACCAATTATGTCAATCCCTGATTATAACACATTAGCATAATTCTCACATATCTTGTCATACGGTATTTTCAAAAGCAACACTATTAGCTGAATGAAAATACTGTGGTATACCCGAACTACTGCGGTACACCGTTTTATCTGCTTATCCCCATTTTCTCTCAACTCTGGATATTTTTTGTGCTAGTGTGAACGTACCATGGGTGTCGTTAAGTCCAATCGCTTGGGGCTATAGCCCCGAGTATTTTAACCCCGATGCCAGTCGTCCTTCAAAAACAGAAAAAAGTCAAGTCCCAGGTAAACTTGACATAGCCTCTAATTTTTTTCAATAACTAGAAACGCCCCTGGACCGCACCTTAACGTATCCATGACACAGACTGGACTGATGAAAATACTCGAAGGTGTCTGAAGTCTCCTAATACCCTTCTCTCATTTTCTGAATAGCTAGCGAGGGTCACCAAGTGTCTTGTGAGATCACCTTACTTTCTGAAGGCAAAATACAGCATTTTGCAATGCACAAGCTGAAACTAGGCTGCATGACATCACCACCCAAGAAGGTCAAGCGAATGGACACCCCTCGGTTAATAAAAAATCAGTGAAGCACCTGCTTCTGGGATGTGTCCGACGGAGGCCAGGGCCCCACCACGTTAATCAGAATAATGTCCACTTTGACAGAGAACACATGAAGGCGGCAGCATTCAGTCCGGATGGTTCTTCCGACTGCGATTCCTGGAGACACGCCGAGCCCCGTAATCGTTCTCAGCAACTAATTATCTCAGCTTAATGGGAAAATCTTTTATAGCATGCTTTACACACAGCTGCACGGATATTAGTATTAACGAAGCATGGTCTGACTTCATTACAGTTCATACGGAAATGCTATGAAATGGAGAGAATGCCTAACCCCAAAACCTGAGGGGTACACTGGGTGGAGATAGATTCTTATGTGTCTTGGGGGTCCGGCTTCACCAAAGCATGTCCGCACACCACAAAGAAGGATTGCTGAGCACTACAGGCTTGATGGCTGTGGAGGATAACGTTTGCGCAAGCTGAATTTCTCCAGTCCAGATGTATGATGACAGATTGTAAGCTGTGTTACATAAAAGCACCCCCCAACTTAGCAATGCAGATCTTCAGAGTACCTGGTCTCCACTTGCCAAGTTAACTTTTTTCATAGCACAATACTTACCAGATCAATTGAGGTTAAGTAACAGGAGTCCCCCTCTGGGGATTTTATCCTTTTGGTTCCGTATCTATTCCCCGAACCACTACAGCTACTTGCCCTATTTCTCCAAATTATGAACATCTGGTTCAGCAGGTGTTATTTAAGTGCTCTATTTTCCTCCAATGCAAAATTAACATGATTTGGAGGCACCCCCAATCTCTGTCCCACATTCTGCCTTGAAGGTCGCTTTGTAATACACCGCCGGGCCAGAAGGTGCTGAAGGCGGCCGCGACCGGACAGCAGACGGAGAAAAACCCAGCGGCTTGAGTGTCTTCTGGTCGTGGAAATGCCCGTCACTGACTCAGCGCTAAGAGTTTCCACTCATAGTGTATTATTTAACAGACATATGAACAAGACGGAGAGCTGATGCAACGTCATGGTTTATTAGGTAGAATAACAAGGGGAAGCTAAACAGTGCCTTCAGCTGTCCTCCACGTTTGTACTCAAAGTCTTGAGTTTGTTGACACGCATCTTGTTGTTGACTTGAGGCCGCCGTTTTCACCAGTTGAACGAAAAAGATTTTTTAGGGCAAAGCTCTGCACACTGAGCACCAGGTGATTCTAGGTTCTTTTAAGGTGGGGGGGGTATAAGAGGGGCCATAATTCATACAGAGAGGCTAACCTTATCATTAACCAATGACATGTTTTGAAGTGGTGAGTGACAAGGAAGGCAGCACTCCAGGGGCCAATCAGCTTTCAGCTGGCCTCCGTGGTGCCACCCCTGTATATAATCTGTGATATCGCCACTCTGTGGTTTCTGCAAGCCCGGATCTGCAGCTGGTTTTTTATGGCGAGCCCGAGACCCATTTCTGTATCACAGCTCTTCAGGCTGACATGGCTCGCTTGGTTTCATGTGGACAGCTCTACAGCACCTGGAACGAGCCTTAGGGTGCTTAAGTATTTTCACCTGAACACCTCTACAGACTCAGCACATGTTCCGACAGCACACTAGGGCCTCATGTCCACAGAACCACTATGTTTCCAAGCCCCCTTCCTATGTACCTCAGCAAGCCATCGGGGAACAGGATTCATTCATTCGCTCGTGGTCACGGCTCGGCCAATGTCACAATCCAGGTTTGCTTTGTGGGTCACACTGCTCTAGTTACCATGAGTGCCTTGTTATTGTGGGAGGGGGGCATCTCAGGAGGGTGAGTCTGCTTCCTCTCCTGTGTTGACTCATTCCACCTGTTGTTAAACACGTTAAAGTCTGACAGTATACACAGATGCATTCTCTTATTTCCTGGCCCAATAAAACGGTCATGGTCCCACAGCCCCTGCCAAGTCCTGTTCCACGTCACACCCCCCCAACCCTTGAACCAAAACTCAATCTCTGTGTGGCTCAATGGGTTAGGAGGCTATGCCTATAACAGGAAGGGTGCTAGTTCAAATCCTATGGTTGGTGGAGTAATTTCACTAATGGTCTCATCAGCAAAACCCCCAATTGCCAACTCAGTTGGATGTTGCTTTGGATAACGGTGTCTGCTACATAAATGTCATCACCTGGCTGAACGAGCTCTACCTCCTTATGTATTAGACCCTAATCCCATTCCCCTTTCAGGCTGTTTCTGGCTCTTACGTATGTCAGCTAGGGAATGCTGCTGTGGGAGACACAGATGTGGCTTGCTGCGTTGGCCGTATACTCATAGTTTGGGGCCCAGAGGACACGCAAGATTGATTTCCCCTCCCAAACGTATATGGGGGAGGCTAAAAACCGGCAGAGTCAGACAAGATTAGAGGAACAAAAAGGGTAAAGGAGGAAAAAAAAAATCAATCCAGCGCTTCACGTGACTCTCAGATAATCATGTACACCCTTGGCCATGACCAACAAACACTGAAGAAAGGTTTCAATACGGCCGTGTGTGTAATGATGCTGCAGTAAGGTTTAATGATTGAGAAGAAAAACTCAAATGCAGTGTTTCAATTCACTGGGAATGGGAATTGTACATTTCCATGAGTATTGCTCAGGGAGTGAATGGCACATTACTCAATCATGCTAAATGCATATAAACTGCTGTGCTCCAGTAAGAAGAGCACAGACTGGTGCCCAGGACACGAAAAGCACAAACTAGCACGTGCTAGGCCGTCAGACTCACCTGTACACTGGTCAGCGTTGTGTACTGGTAGGCTTTGATCACCAGGTAGTTGGCTTCTATGTCTATCAAGCCCAGAATCATGTACTTCCACCATCGCCTCTTCAGTATTGCCAGCAAATTTTCCTCTCCTGCCAGGCAGATGGAAAAAAAGGGTCCCTGATTAGTTCAAGGTATCATTTGGGTGTCCTCTTTACCTTTTAAGTGAGATGATAATTTCCAAAGCTCAAAACACTAGCCCTCAGTTGATCTATGCATCACATACCAGCAATGTTTTCCCCACAGTGTCAAGATTTTGACAATTAATCTGCTTATTTTTTTACTATAGGAATAGAGAAAAAGTGTACCAATTATGTCGAGAAAAAAACGCTAACATTTTCCACAAGTACAGTCAGTGTTAATTATAGTACTGCGCTTATGACCAATGTGCTACAAAAAAATAAGCAATAAATGAAGCAAAAATATGTTTTGGTGATTTTCCAAGATTAGCTAAAGCGGTTTGAAGTGGGTGCACAGTGATGTGGGGAAAAAGTAATTTCGTGCAGAGAAGAAATCCACATGGAATGGCGAACACAGCATTCATGCAACAGTGGGCAAACCCATCTCAGTCAGTGTGTGGTTTTGAGATGCCAGATAAATGGGAGATGGTATGATAATACAGAAAATTCAGTGAAATTTGTTCAGTTTGTTCACTATGAGCGAGTGCAGGCTGTTGCATTTGCCCAAAGCACTTTGTGGCAATTACTCTGGGAGTGGTACTACATAACAATGAAATTTAATTAAAATTAACTGAATTGATTTCTTTTGGTAGCACAGAGCTTCCATTTAAGCACGCCTGCTGACAAAAATTACAAGTCTATATTCCTTATTCTATTAATCGTTAACCAAACTACTGCCTGGAAAATGTTAATATTGATGTGCAAACCAACAATCTTTCTCTCTTAAGAGAGGTCATTAATTTAAGAGATTTAACTGAGACAACAGCGTAGGATGATGTAATCCACTTAGCCTGCTTAGAATTATCATGGTAGACCACTGATGTCCATGAGAAAATATTGTCTGGCAACTCTTCGGACAGCTAATGTAAGGATATAAATATTATAATACATATATTTAATAAATTCACACTTTACCGCCCTCATATCTCGTAGGAACTGGAAAAATTTCAACGACATGAAAAAAACTGGCAGGAGTTTTCTGGAGGAGCACAGTGGCTAACGTTAAACCAAAGAGTAGCTAAATGCATCCCAAAATGTGGCACGATTTCTCTGCCTGCAGATGAAGGTGTTCCTGTCTTTTCCCATCCAAGGCCCACACTCTGGCATGGAGTAAATGTAAAAAAAAAACAATTAACGCCACGGTAAGAACAGATTCTCTGGCCCCGTTTCCCTCAGACACCAGATGTCAGCCGTTCTGTGGGACCCTCTGTGCGACTGACCCCTTTGCAATACCAAACAAACTTTTTGCATATGAAACTTTACTGTCCAGCTAGATAAGACACATGACATACCTCCACAGGTACGAGCTTCAGAAGTCGGGCGTTCCTCCGGGGCGGCTGAGCTCCAACAGAAATATTTATAGGAACGCATGATCTCCACATCTCCTGCAGCTACCGTATCACAGTTGCTGTCCACCTTTAATCTATTCTCACTTGCCGTGCACCCAGAGATGTTTTCACAGCTTCTTTTCAGAGATATTATACTGCATGTTATTTGTACGGCGACATGTTTAAAAATTACAGTGCTCATTTCACGGCCTTCACCAGCTGCACATAAACATCAGTTGTGACATTAATTAACATCTACAGGATGCCAACAGACAACGGTCGGGATCAAGAAATGTTACGTTAGCAATTACTGTAACATGATGATAACCACGGAGACGCAGAGAAACGCTGTGCTGAAATACATAAATCCATAAAAGAATGAATGGGCAGATCAGTGTGATGCTTTGCAGCTTGAATGCAGCGGAATATCTGTGTGGCTTTTAATACCGAAACTGGAGCATGTTGGGAAGCATCCTCATCATTTGGAGCCCTAATTGGTGGGCGAGGGGGGGGGCACCAAGACCTGAAGAAACCCCCAGATCCTCAATAATTTTTATGATGTGCTGGCAGGGGAGGTGGGTCCAGCCTCTCATACCGTGGTAAAATAACCCTGTGGATGTAACAGAAGCGTGGACCCCTCCCCGCGAACCTCGTGCATAACGATGTTCCGCTGCCCAGGCCTCGGCACAATCGAGAAAAAAGCCTCTCATTATTTCCGCGATGCCGCCTCAAACTCCACTTTGCCTGGAGACAACATCCAGGACGCCCCCAGAATCATACGGACAGTTCTGAAGCCATGGATCTCGCCTCACTACTGCCACAGCGTCAATCATCCTGCTCCCACAACAGCAACAATCTTCTGTAGTTAAGATCACTCTGAAAACAAAGCCCGAGCACCCAAAAGATGCCGGATTAGAATAGTGATACTTTATCCTTCCTTATGGGGGAATTCTCTCTGTGTCTACCCCATCCTGCTCTCCATGAGACTCGCAGACACATATGCAGGTTGGGGGACACTGCACAGGGCCAACCAGCGTGCAGCACCTCTGAAGCTTGGGGTTAAGGGCCTTGCTCAGGGGCCCAACAACAGCACCAATCAGACAGCTCTGGGATTCAAACCAACAACCTTCTGATCACAAGTACAGAGCCCTAACCTCTGGAGTCACACACCACCTCCCCCAGGCTACAAATGCTAAACAATTAATGCAATTTTAAAGGTATTTTTATCATGGCACTCCTGCTGTAGTCCAAGTTTTGCTGCATGCTTCTTCATGGAGGAAGGGGAAGATGGATGTGCGATGATGTGAGCAATGTGGCCACTTTTGCTGAACTGTTTAACAGAGCCAGCGTTTGAGGGAAAAAAGGGGCTAAAAACATGACAGACAGTCGCTGTCTAGTCGGCAGGCACTGCCAGCACAAGCGATGCTCCCTCCATCCATTCCCACCCACCTAATGGAGCCCCGGGCCCCGCGGGCACGTTAACGACAGAGGGGTCCCATCAGCTCTGCACTCCCTGCCAGTAACTTTCCCTCTCCCCGCCTCGCTAATTAAGGCACTCTAGAATCGTCTTTCATCTGCAGTCGTGTCTTCGCATTTTTAACCGGGGCTGGGTGGCAGTAGTGGTGGTTGGGGGGGGGGGGATTCCACCTTGACAGTAAGAAGCTACATCATGCAGAAATCACCATTGATCCTGAGGCGGCTGGCTCGCTCCACATCCGCCGTCAGACTGAGATGTACTGCTGAATGCAAAGT
Source organism: Mormyrus iriodes (assembly GCA_011763525.2). Classification (NCBI taxonomy): domain Eukaryota; kingdom Metazoa; phylum Chordata; class Actinopteri; order Osteoglossiformes; family Mormyridae; genus Mormyrus; species Mormyrus iriodes. The sequence continues at coordinate 4,834,079 of JAAGVU020000039.1, forward strand.
GCCTTATTTATTGTACTGGGAATGTTTGCCATCATGAACCGGCGTGATCCAGGGGATACTTTGTCCTCTGCTGAAAGCATCCTGTGATAAACTTTAATCGTCATTTAGATACTGCACTGGATAAGTGGCTGGAAGATGGATGCATGGATGGATGTTATTTATGCACAAGCTGACTGAAGGGTTCTCTTAAGGCAAATTCAGTGATCTGTGATTATTATGGAAGATCGTTCTCCATCTGTGGGTAGCACTGTTCCCTCCGGCCTCCAGGGTTGAATGGGGGTTCAAATCCCACCCCCGCTCTTTGCGTGTGTGGGTTTTTCCCCAGGTACACTGGTTTCTGCCCCCAGTCCAAAAAACAGGCAGTAAGGTGAATTTGCATCTCTAAGTTGCCCGATGCGTGAGTGTGTGCCTGTGATGTCCTGTCATCCCGCGCCTAGTCCTCAGTACTTCCGGCCACAGGCTCCAGGCTGACCGAGACCCTATACTACCTAAGTGTTATAGACAGATACATATAGATACATACATATAGAAACAGACAGAGATAAAACACCCTTGCAGGCAGACGTAAGCGAAGGCTTAAGCCAACTAAACAGCTGCTTAGAGCCCAGCAACCAGCAGGGGGCCCCCTACCTGATCAGCCTGTCAGAATGGGAAGATGACAAATGACAACTAGGTTAATCACACTTTGCTTTGGGCCCCCAAAAAGGGTTGGGCCGGCCCTGCGTGTAGGTTAAAATATATATTAATTATACTGTACATATAGCTCGTGGTCACGACTGGAGGAGCTAGGCGTGGCTTGGTCACTAGGGAGACTGTGGGAGATGTTTCACCAGGATAGTCGACATGGAACTGCAGAGAGAGGTTCGGGAGTGAGCTCCTGGCTTTGGACGCAAGCCAGCGAGATGGAGACGTAATGAGGAGCTTATCGCAGCTGCACGCCCACTCTGCGCAATTATATAATGAATCGTATGGATAATAGGAGGACTCCAAGGAAATCACATTCTGCCATTTGCTGAGAAGCCTCCATGAGAAGGTTCCAGAAAGCTCAACCATCTCTCCAACGCGATTAATCTAAAACAGCAGACGGACATTAGCGAACAGTGTGCAAACGTCGGGATGACGCGCAGAAGGTGGAAAAGAGATGGAGAAAAGTGCAGCTCAAAATATCGCACTTATTTCATGATAGATTGCAGGAAACCGCACTGAGGTTTTCTTAGAAAGTCTTTTCTGTGGCACTGTGGAGATAATCTCCTTGCAGGTATAATCCCTCTAGAATGTTTTCAGAAAGGAGAGCAGGTTTTTTTTCTTTTTTTTGTCGTTAACAGGACATTCGATGGGACAGCATCCATCCATTTTCAAAAATCACTTATCCAATTAGGTGGGCTGTGAGCTGGAGCCAATCCCAGCAAGCATATGGCGTCAGGCGGCGTCAGGCGGGGTTACCCCCTGAATGAGTCTCCAATCCATCATGAGACACTCATGCGTACATGGCGCACGTATTTGCTCTCTGGGTCGCACACCGAGGGCAATTTAGAGTCGCCGACTCACAGCACGTCCTACGGAGGAGTTCCACCCCACAACAGAGAGATGAAAAACTGGGGGCAGACTCAAACCTGCAGCCCCCAGACCTGCAGACCTGTGAGCAAGGCAATATATAATTAATACCTTGTTGAGGATTGCTGAGGATCATCAAAATATCTGTTGTCTATGTATGGAAGATGGGAGCTTGTCCATGCTACTGTAGCAGCTGCAAGCATTAACCAACAACTGCCTACAGGGGGCGACCACAGCAGCAATCACAACAACAAATTCCTCACCATTCTAGTGTAAAGGTTTGGATGCCTGGGGTTGCCCATTAAAAAAAGCACAATAAAGAGAAAAACCATTCTGGCCAAGCCTTCCTGGAGCAGGCGGGACCTGCCTGCACGGCTGACTAAATTCCAGGCTGGAGAAGCTCAGGTTAAACAGTCTGTTCTTATGTACAAGAGGCGGGAGTCCAAATCGCAAATGAGACTCTATCACCCCATAAAAGAGGCACTTACCCCAAATTGTTCCTCTAATTTATCTTAGCATATAAATGGGTAAAATTTGTGAGCAATATTAAATTGTTTAAAATGATATTTTTACCAAAGTACAACATAATATAATCACATTACTGAAAGGCAGTTTTACATAATAACACTGAGCTAAATCTCTGGTAAAGTGTCACTTTTATGCATTTAACAAATAATAGAATACGGATATTTTAGGCTGCTTATCCAATGGATTATGATTTTGTAGACATATGGTCTTTCAGGAAAATTAAGAAGCGTTATTGCAATATATTACATAGAATTCAATTCTAAAAAGCAGAACTTTGGGTTTGAAAGTATATTCTATGGAGTATAACACTGAAATGCTGACCTTTATAGCTGAAGGTCACTCATTAAACACAAAATCTGTCTGTTTTCTTTGCAGTGCAGGAGTATTTTTTAACTGACACAAACTTTAAGGCCGATTAATGAATATTTGATTTTGCAGCAATTGTGCAACTGATTCGGGAAAGGAGACAAATACAAGGCTCACCATGCCTGACCAGGCGGCTTTGGACGTACCAATGGTTCAGCTATCATCTATTTTTTATGAAAGTATCTAGAAGGTGAGTTTTGGGCTCCCTCCAAAATCCATTCTGTCAACACTCCGCGCGCTTCCGAATGACTCCACCTCATTGGCTCTTCATCACGCTTGACGGGAAGCTTTGCAGGCCTCCAAAGAAACACTTCTTTGTGCAAGAAAATCAATACGCCGGCTCACACACCGACCCAAAAACGTAAACACGGCAAACTGTTAACGATCAAAAGCATATTAACGGCACATTTGCGAGTGAGGGGGAAAAATGAACTAAAAATATTTTTTTAACGGTTATATTCTGGCTGCATTAATTAACAATTGCGACTTGTCCTACTGAGTACTCATATGAAACGGGCGTGACAAACGCAGCCAAGCAACATATGGATTCCTGAGCTGTGTTCTACACAGATGGGTCCTGGGTTTGCGTGCAGATACGGTGCACCTATGTTCTCCGCTCGCTACTGTTCTTCAGTTCTTTGGCTGGTTAGAGCCATTCCTGCCGTTAGATCTCGGAGCCTGTCGATCTGACAAGCCCGCCTCCCCATCCCCTCACCAACCAGCACCCCTCCCCCCTCATGGAGCCACAAGAGCCATCCGGGGAGTGCTGGCCACACCACCCATTAATCTGTGGGCTTTCTGACCGCGGCAGGGCCAAGCCGCCCATATGCTCGGAGGCAACGCCGATCTCGAAGGGTGTGTGGCGTGCCAAAGCGGTTCCGTGGCAGATGGCACCACCGTAAAAGGAGACTGCATTCGCGGGCAGCAGGTGGTGTGTCGGTGAAGGCGACGCGCTCACAGACCACAGGGCTGCATGCTTAGGTCCCAGACAGAGAACTGCTGACTCTGCTTCTAGAAACGTCCGGCGATTTCAGTCGCCTATCCGGGTTTAGATATATGGGTAGCACAAAACGGCCCAGAGCCCTCAAACCAAGCCCCATTTGTGCCTCCAACTTCAATAAGGTGGAAATTTCCAGAACATGCTGGGTGTCTCTGATGTACAGTTTTTAATATCCTTGACCATGATTCGACTCTCAGGCTCTGTAATTCTTATGATGTACTTCGAGTCTAATAATGTGAGACAGCCTGTTGTTTTATCGTGAAACATGCTTACTATCAACTAGCAGCATGAAACTAGTGCAATTAATAATCAAGCTCAGGGGCAGAAGGTGAAGTCTCCCAGTGTGAGAACCCATGTCTCGCCGGGAGAGGCCGTAAGGTCCGCCACCTCGTTCATCAGCACCCCTCCCCCCCCAGCAGACAGACGGGGGTCAGGATGTCGAGTTTGGGGGGTTGGGGGGGCATAGCTGAGGCCAGAGGGTGTTGGGGGCAGACCATGGGAGCCATACTGAGGCAAATTGTCAGCCTTATTCTACCAGAGCTGGTCTAGCTGTCAAGCGGACAATCACCGCGTACAGCGGCCATGTTACGGGCAAATCTTACAGTGGGTGACAGAGTCTGCGGGTGGAGGACATTGCAGCAGCTCAGTTGGGCCCCACTGACTGAACTGGAATCAGAAAAAGGTCCTTAATTTAAATTTCATGAATTATCTGTGGGTTCCCGTTTAAATAAATGCTCTTAGATTATAGGCCTCTTAGTGCTGAAAATGTGAGGTAATAAAACAATGATAAAACTTCCAAAATTAATCATAGAACAAGAGTTCTGGGCAGGTTTCAGATTTAAAACTGCAGGCCATCCTGGATAACAGTGCCAGCAATAAGAACACTGCAAGCGCGCAAATAAATGCAGGACCTCAGCTCAGTTTGAGGTTCGGGTTATATTACAGCAGTGTATATTGGGACTACACACCTCTGCATTTACAGTGTAAAGGGTTAGTGTTCAGGTTAAATTACAGCAGTGTATATTGGGACTACACACCTCTGCATTTACAGTGTAAAGGGTTATGGTTCAGGTTAAATTACAGCAGTGTATATTGGGACTAC
>JAAGVU020000039.1:4846976-4884790 GCA_011763525.2 Mormyrus iriodes
GTGGGCTTGTTCTTTTCATATTAAGACACATTAATACCAACTAGTTTTAAGAATAGTGGAATGTTACACTTTTTTTCATCCCTGGATGGATGGCGCCCTTAGCATTTGCCTATATTGCCTATGCCACGGGCTGGCCCTATGGTGGCCTTTCTCTCAATACTCAGCAGAAGCTCTACAACAATTACCCATGCTGCACAATCAGGGGCAATACACTAGATTAATCATAGAATTATTAAAATGAGGGCATTACATGTGTAGCACATGGTGTGAAAACAGAAAAGACAGCATATTTTGCATCATGCCTATAGTGCTGGGGTTTTAAATGCTGATTTCTTCTGGGTACACTGCTTTTCTTCCATCCAGGGTGTGCCCTACTGTATGCTGCAAAGAAGCTCATGGGTGTTTTACTTACACAAAAATGTTCTAAGGGCAGAACAAAAAATGATTGGTTCATAGAGATAACCAATCAGATTATAGAGGAGGGGGGACCAACCAATCAGATGTCTTGGTCCCAAATCATCAATAGTCTGATTGGTTATCGCTGTGAACCAATCGTTTTTCGTTCTGCCCTCAAATCGTTTTTGGGTGAGTAAAACTCCCACAAGCTGCAAGGAATAGGCTCCAGGCCCCCGCAACCCTGTCCAGAGTAAGTGGATGGCAGATGGATATGTGGAATAATGTCTAGTGTGAATGATGGCACATTGAGTAGCACTGCGGGGTTCAATACCCTCTCTGGCTTTTTGTTATGAGGACTTTGCATTTTCTCCATATCTGAGCAATCCACTTTCCTCCCAGAATGCAAATACGTGCTTTAGGGTGATCCATCTTAAATCTCTCAGTTTTGTGTTTCCTGTGGTGACCTGGAATCTTGTACGGAATTCCTCATGCTTCCTGGGATAGAATCCAGACTAACTATAAACCTACACCGGATAAGCACTTCCAACGATTTCCTGATGGTCGGGTCATGAACACTGACCTAAGCAAGGGTATGAGAAGCCAATGGATCCCTGGATGATTTTAAACGCTGCTGCTGGAGAGATTTTGGCAGGATCCTAATTATCTCACTGGATATAGGAGGCCAATGCAACTTCTTACCCAGAGTCTTACCCCCAGAAGTAATTTTGCTGACGAAATATCCCAAAGGTCACACATCTGAGCACATCCATTCCACGGCTGGCACAAAAGCACCGATTATTCCTAAGTTAATTAGCATCGTGACGTACTTCGAGAAGAAAAGGCTTCCGATGAAATATCAGCAGGCAGCACACAGACGGTAAGCCATGATCCATTTAAGAATGACCTGTGCTGTACTTTCAGTGTGGCACATTATAATCATCTATTAGTAGTTGTTTTTGCCAGAATGAGTCTTCAGTATCTCAGTGTCCACTTGGTTCAAAAACCAGCCAGTGAAAATGAGAAAAGATGATAGATAAAAGGCCGTTTCCTCACCTTTAATACTTTAATGGAGAAAATAAATTGGACTGAGGCAGAAACCACCTCTGGAATTCTCTTCAGTGTTTTACAGTAACATCTCTGACCTTTCTAGCAAAAAAAATCACAGCAGTATACAACCAGCTAAACTCAATTATTTCCACTAGATTTTAACAAATAAAACAAAGAAAGATGAAAGTCAAATGTGCCTGGAAATTCATTACCACGGTTGATTTTATCAGATTTTTCCAGCAGCCAGTTAAACAACAAGTATATTGTATCCCCCAAATTTAAAAAATCCTTTACACCAAACGAGTCTGACAATGCCTGAGGACCCTAATAATTGTATGTTCTGTAACTCAGTCTAAAACTGTACACAAGGTCTCCTTTAATGGCGCCACCTAACAATAGAGTACATTAATTTGTGAGGTAGATTAGAAGATTAATTGGCAGATTAATTAGACTGAGTCATACCCCAAAGGCCAATCACAGTTCACCGAAAAAGAAAAAAATATATTTTTAAGCTATGTCAAGTTCCGATGAAAACAGGTTTGAATAATGTGTGTATCGTACCTTTGGTTCGTAGCTCGGATGGCGCCCGTTCAAACCAGAAAATCGAAGGCCAACAAATATTCATTACTTAGACGATCTGAGTGCCTTAAATGTTTTGGGGAGAGGGCCAAATAAAGGACAAGCTGTTTATGAGGATTGATTCTCTTCACTCCAGTGGTGGGGTGGTCCTCTATCCGGACGCTAAGGTACTGCTTGGAGGCTCCAATCAAACATGATTTTCCCCTAAATTACTGCAGTCCACATCAATACAAATCAGGAGGGTGACCTACAGGATCCCCCTCCACAGAAGAGTAAATATACATTAAGAGTTAATTTCATTCCCTCCTTCATTCCTTTCCTATAAACATGCAGCATGGGGTGGTATGTGGCATAGTGGGTTAGCCCGATGAGCCTGTAATCAGAAGGTCATTGGTTCAAATCCCCTACTCAGTCGAATAGTCACAGGTCCATTGGGCTCTTAACATCTCCCCCCTCCCAAAAAAAAAAACACCTGCACTTGGACCCAACTATATGTATAGTTCTCAAAGGAGAAAAAAAATATGATACACAAAGAAGCATTCAAAGCACTAGTGCAAATGGAAAATACAGCATTATTTCATCTTCTCACCTACAAGCCATTCAAAAACCCAGCTGAATGAGCTATCAATAAAGCAAAAGCATATGGTGGTTTCAATAGGGCATTGCCTGTAGCTTCCATAGCAATCCCCTGAATTTTTGCATAAATCCATTGTATTACTGCACATGTACTGGCACAGTCAGCTGTTTGTCCCTCAAAGTCAAAGTTTGGTGCACAGAACATACCACCATGGTACACGTACAGCAATCATTGGCTCACACATTAGAGGTTAGGAAACCAGTGTCACCATGGTACCCCTTTCAAAATGCAGATGACCAAAACATTTCACAGTAGGATTAAAAAATAAAAAAAAAACAAGTGTTGAAGAACAGGGTTAAATAATTGATGGTATTACTGAGAAGTAGGTCACGTCCCATCAGAGCCTGCTGGCTTGCTTGTTTCAGATAAATGTTCCCCAGCACAAAACCATGTTCGATGGACATGCATAATGGATGAGAGCTTGCCATACGAGCCGGATTACGTCGCTCCGAAACTGGAGTCCCCCATCTCCTGGGCTGCTGGCCTCTCTCTACGGCGCCCTCCAGGGTCCGCTGCAGTACCCAGGGTTCACGGTGTGCCAGATCCCAGCCGGCCATCTGTTCAGTTTTGGGAAGCCCTCCCTCACTGCCCCCATGCCCAGAGTGAGCACTCTATTCAAATGGGGGGGGGAGGCACTGCCTCATTCTTTAAGGACTAAAAATACAATACAAAATACAATGGGGCTGAATTATGGTTGTGATGTTCTAATGCCATAGCTCCCTCCCTCTAGGACCCCCCCCCCACACACCTACAACACAGAGGGTCTCCTCTAGGACTACACGACATATCATGCACATGCACAATAACCACATTGCATTTGTTGGCACTGCTTTGTCTATTGACACAACTCGTGGCAACACCACCAACTTATTTGACACTTTCCATTCATAGATAAGTTTTATTTGACTATGATTTCGTCTGCTTCTTTGTTTTATGAATATTGCAATGTTACTCGGAGAAATTTCACATATTGCAATATGATATTGCAACGTGCTACCGTGCAGCCCTAGTCTCCTCAAGCACCAATCATTGCCACTAGCTCTAACTCCAGTCTGACCAGTTGTCCCACAGCCTTCAAAAGTACAGGGACATGATGTAGGCTTGGGCGGTATTTAATTCTTAATACCGTCATTCTGTCTACATATTATATTCTGGAATACAGTATTTTGCCAATAAAGCAACGCTATTGTGGTGTTTTGAAATCTTGGTGATAAAATTTGTCAGTCAAGGTAGGGCTCTGTATATTACCGGCCAAACCTAACACGATACAAGTGACTGGACTACAAAATTACAATTAAAATATCATTGTCAGTTTTTGTTTTTTTTTATTCGGATGACCTCATTTTTAGAACCTTTTCAAAACACACGTGATACAGGGCATTACTGTCAAAGGGATGAAAACAGCAGGACGAAAACGACATCCTACCATAAGAAGCCAGTGACCGCTTCACGCACAGCGTCTGCCTGCCAAATGCAGACAGGGCACTGATCCCATACATCCCCTGCTATCACCGCTGCTTTCTTTACACACTGCAAGCCTGATGCCAACAGCAGAGGCACAACCTTCACCGCTAGCTACCTGCTGGGGGCACTGCAGCAGTTAAGAGACACACCTCCACCAAAATAAAACCTCCCTTGTAAAGCAGAGTGACTCAGGAATGTTCGATATACTACTTGAATCTATTTGTCTGTTTATATTTCTATAAAACCACACAAGGGGTAACTATTATCCTTGCATCTATCATCTTATCCAATACAATGCCATGGTGAGTAAGAAGCTGATCCCAGGGCTCATGCACCTACTGTGAGCTATTTAGACACACCAAATCAACAAACAGCATGTTTTTGGACCATGAAAGGAAACCTGCACAACATGCCTGCCTGCCCGCCCGCCCACACACACACACACACACACACACACACACACATATATACATAAAACCTCAGACAGGATTTTAACCCCCAGCTCTAGGGTGTGTCATGGCATTACCAACTACTTGTAAATGAAAACTAAAAGCTAAAAGGCTTTAACGGTTAAACCATGATCTATTACTAGAATAAAATTAATGTTATATTTAAATACTTGATTAAATATAGCTGTAACTCTCTGACTAACCATGGAACGGAGAAAGTAGGAAATAGCTGTCGCCTCTTTGAAAATCCCCAGAGAAGCTCATACTGGCAACGCTTAGTTGGTTATGTAAGAAATGAGGATGAAAGACACCGAAGCAGCACACGGACGAGGAGCCCGAGATGAAGGACGGCGGGCGGCGGCGGCGGGCAGGAGCGGCGGGCAGGTGCGCGGAAGCGGCGCCAGCTGGCACGGCCCCCCGGCGGCGGCGTCACGCGCCCGTCCTACACGAGCCCTTGGGGTACTGGCACTTCTTTCCGACGGTATCCCTACGCCAGGGGCCGCGGGGCCGCGCACGTCGCGGAAACACGCTAGGCTCTTTCAAAGTTTTCCGGAGATTAGAGCGGCTTTTTTCAAGAGGAGAAAAGGCGTCCGAAGGTAGTCTAAAGGAGACCGTTCGGATGGGCTCGTTTCCAGGGCTGCCAACTTCGGTCTGCTGGCTGGAGTGAGACTTTCAATTCGAGAGAAGTCTGCACACACGTGCACACGCATTTACATGTATGTAACAGTTTTAGAACCTTGTAAACAGTCTGTAAGGTTTGCAAACTACCCCAACGCTTTTGATGTAGCTAATTTTAGGTTTATAATGGAATATAGATTTGCCGTGAAAATCCTTGCATGAGCATAAGAGTCTGAAATCGTGAGGGTCTGGCAACCCAGCGTTTGTATGCGAGCTCTGTAAGTGGGACTACCTCTTTGCCCCGATGGTATTATTTCAACATTTATTTGTATTTAAGAACTGTTTCACTAAAACATTGATCTGAGCAAATGAAGTGCAAAATACATGTAAATCGCGACACGAAAAAGCATCTACTGAGCAAATAAGTTACTCCACTGAAGTCTCTTAGTCACCGTGTATATCTCAAGAAGAAAATCAATAATGTCTCGTTGCCAAACAGTAATAATTGCGCTCCGAGCTACAATCAGAGCAGCTGTACATCGTGTGCACAGTGAAATCTACCTGCAATGTGCCACACCGCTTACTCTCGTTACCATGTGGGTCTGGTTTGGTCCATTCGAGTCATACCTACTGACCTCAGCAATGAAACTGTTCTTATGGTTTAAACTGGTGGGACTTTTATGTGCAACATTCTATATTCCTAGAGATAACTATTATATATTGCAGGGACACCTGTTCAAAAGGAACCTGAAATAACCCCGCATTAAAATAGTAAACAGACTATATAACAATTTCCTTTTTCAGGAAAGATTGTCTGGGAAGCTGTATGGATTAAATTTAAGCAACAAGCCTGGGTTTACGAGGATGAACTCTTTCAGTATGCAACATGCTAGACGTGTGTTGGCTTGAAGCTTGGCAATCAGATGATTGTGGCGCAGCTTTTACTCCAGACAATCTGTGCTCTATGTTAATGAACTGAATAACAGATTACTCTGCCAATCTGCTCATAGCAACACAGTGTTGCCGGCCCCTGTGTTTCAGAAGGCAAGGACAATCTTTCTAGTTAACCATCAACCCTGTCCCACCCCTTCACCCTCCCAGTCCTACCAGCAGACCCCACCATCTTCATTTCGGACATCTACAGTGAGGCAAACAATGTCACCCGTGTTTCTTGAGGGTGCGCAGAGCAGGCTGTAAGCTGAGGTCAGCCGGGGCAGTCATGTGCTACACGCAACATGTGTGTCACTTTTTCAGAAGTTTCCAGAAAACAGGGGAGACAGATTGAAGTATAATCAGCTAAGAGCCTGGTTTAGGCGAACACTAGACTTGGGCAGTATCAAATTCTTCATACCATACCATCCAGACATTATACCGTGATATACGGTGTTTTTACAGTATTGTTAAAAGCAACGCAATTTTGAAATCTTGCAGACAGAATTTGCTGAGCAGGGGGGATGATAAAATTTTCTGTCCAGTGAAATCTATCATTGGGACCACTCCAACGGCTTATTTTGTTGCCAAGATTTCAAAATACCGCGATATACAGTAGTGCCATCCAAGCCTAACGAAACTAGCTTTCAGCTGGCTGACAGCTTCGTTCGCTCGGCCTGTGCCAACGGGTTTCAGCAGACCGGCTGCCAGCCACACAGTAAAAGCCTAAATCCCGAACCCACTGTTACTGGTAATTAGTGGCAGCTCTGGTTAATTGCTTTAATAGAGCCCATGTGAGCTCATAATCAGAAGACGGTTGCTAATTAGTAATGGTTCTGTCAGTGCAACAGCTTCACTTTGACGATGGGTCGAAATAGGACAGGGGGAGGTCTTCTTATGACGAAAAAGAGCGTTCGTTTTCCCGAACTTACCTGCAAGATCAAGTCAGATACAAAATGGCTTGGAGAAAAACTAGGTAGGGGGCCTTAAAAGGATAATGCTATAAACGTCATGTGACTGGGTGCCAGGCCTGAACTGGCCATCTGGCATACCAGGCATTTTCCCGGTGGGCTGATGGGTTTATGGGCCAGTAAAATGTACTATGCCCCCCCCCCCCACCCCGCGACATTTATCATGGGGGACCCCAATAAACAGCATCATGTCTTCAAATATGAGCAAACTAAAGACTCCTGCTAGCGCATGCCGTCTCTCGTCCAAAATGAAGACTGGAGAGCAGAATAATAATAATAATAATAAAACTGTTTTGTAGATTTGTAAATAATTTATCCAGTTTAACTATTTCACTCGTGATACTTTAACTTGTTCACAAAACAGAATATTTAATCATAGACATGCAGGTGCTTTTCCGAATAACAATAATGTTGACTAGATGACCACGTTTCCACCTTTTACTTAAGGGGGCTAAGGGGGCAATTTACAAGGACACATCATCAGGTCTTTGTGCTGTTTAAAAACTGTGCTGTCAACAGCAAAAGGGGAAAAGCAGTAAAAATATCAAGTGCTTTTTGGTTCCCCTTGGTATTTCTGCTTCATGACCTCTTGTTCTACCACTGGGAGAGAGTTTGCATTACGGTATATGGCAGGCTGCTGGACAGAGAGAGAAATGATGTTTGCTGTCTCATGAGGACTTATGCTATCCTTCCGCTTAATTGGGCAGATCTTCCCCATGGCATTCCTTCTCTTCCAGGGAACTCTCAGCAGGTCACGGGATAGGACATTTGTGCCTGGAAACCAGCCAAGAGTATCATGGTGGGCTAAGGGAGGTCAGGGGAGGCAAAGTACTCAACCACTAAAATATTCTTCCCTTTCTTTCTCAATTGCATTATTTATTTGCTCTGAAAATGCTTTTATTCGTCTTGCTCAGCATACGCAGTTACCTGGATGGGAATTTACAGGAGCTCTTTGCCTTGTGTTAATCTCCAAGGTACAACAGTAGTAATCCCCCTTAAGGAATATCCCACCTGCAACCGAACTAATAACTCTTATGGCACTTGCTGCCCCAATTGAAAACATGCCAACATTATCAAGAAATGTACCAGTCAACACCATATCAGCTAATACAGGAAGAATTTCCTTGTCACACACACTAAATGTTAACTCTTGGCTTTAGAAAGAACACTCAAGGATTATGTCCATCAAAATTATTTATAGACAATAGCCGCACAAATCCTGGGTGTAATACCCTGCACAAACACGGACTATTAGCTGCTAAAAAATGCAAGCTTGTCACTTGAATGTGGCAGTTGAAGAATAATTTGCCACTATGTCATTATCTTCTCCCAGACACCTGCAGTGGGCCCGTTTCAGTAACACCAGCAGAGCAGTACGGTGTGTTTGATTACCTTCGAGAAGTCAACTAATTTCCTAACTGCTATTTTAGCCCCCTGGCACTGTTTCATGCACATACCAAGACTAATGTCGTTTCCAAAATGTCGTTGCCCTTGACAACAACAAAACATCTTTATCCATCCATCCATGGTCCCCAGAAATGTATTGCAAAACAAGTGAGTCAGACATTTCTCAGATGAAACTCAATGACTAATCAAGCACAGGAAACATACGTTCGACATCATGAAACACCATAAAAATCTATCCTATGTACCAATATTATTTTTCCGCTGTAACCGATTAATCATACTCTGATCATTTTTGTCCATTTACAGATTGCAACGGTGTGGTTGTGACTACTTTTTAAAATATTTAATCTTAATGTTTTAGTTAGCTATATACTAATAATCTAACTATATTAGTAATCTAACAAAAGTTTGGCTTCATAGTCAGTCATGCTGATTATTACTGTCAAAAATGCTTTAATCCATTTAACATACCTGACTCACATATCAACACTTAAATAAAATGTCAACATTAAACAACAGACTAATCACTATGAATAATATCACAGTGCCTCAGCTTTGTCCATTATCTATCATCTGTACATTTACATGGCATTTTGGTTGTGCTGTTAACTGCCTGTCGTTAACCTTTAGTCTTCAAGTAACAAGGTTAATTAGCACCAAGGTAACTACTCACCTCACATACTAACCAGCGTAGAATAGTCACAGAACTAAGCCAACGAATATGGATATACTACAGATGCACTTTTTGTATTTGCCAACTCTCGGAATCGGCCCATAGAGCAAAAATCGGCCATTGGCTGATGGTAAAAAATGAGCCAATACTTACCGCCGACAATTCCCATTAGAATGGTGACACATATAGCTTTGCACACCCATGTACTAAACAGAAAAATGTCTGCTGTGTGGAATTATTTTAATGTCCGAAATGCATTTTGCAAACATCGCTCTGCTAAAATTTCACGAGAAGGATCTACTAATAAACATTTCAACACAACAAATTTGATCGCTGACCTTAAGGCGAGACGGTGAAGAGTTTCTGAAAAACAAATCTGTCCCAATACAGAAGGCTGCAGTGCTGCCGAATAACAGCAGTCTGTCAGTAACGCAAATATGAATAGATTTCTTAGCTAAAGTTGTTAGCATGCACACAGTGCATCCTTTACTGTGAAAGCCAACAAACGTCTTTTAAAGGAATTTTCACAGACTCGGACCCTTTGGTCCAATCAAAGGACAGCTTCCAGAGTGTGTTCACATGCATGGGTCCATGTGTGTGTTTTGCGCTCTGATATACTGTTAACTGTCACACAGATACTTCCTTCAATGATCTAAGTGAGGTCCTGTCAATTGGCTAAATAGACAGGAGACTGAACCTTCAGTATCCTTCATTGCTACAGAGTTCCCTCGTTTGGCACCATGATTCAGTAACTTCACCCAAACGGTTTATGGGTTTCCAATGATCCATTTACCGGATAAATAATGCAGGCCCACATTGTAATAAAAGGCACTCTTGCACACAGCCTTGATTAATAATTCAACTCCCAAATACTGCATCTTTCTGAACTTGAGGTAACAAATCCAAAGATTCCAATACAGCACATTGACTTGTGTAGAGTTTGGGGAATTTGGTGCTGGAAATGATGGTGTAAATGCAACAGCTGCAGTTTCTGTTGCATTATGGCCTGTCAGCTCTATTCTGTCTGTTTTCTCACTGTAGATGTATTTTCCAGTCCATTGGTCCCGTTTGATTACCAGTGAACACACACTGGCTCTCTTTGGGCAGACTGTGAGAGCCATTGGTGCCGGTCCAGTCTCACCATACCCAAAGCCCCCGCTGTTTCCAACTGGCTCTTCCACACACACACCCTGCTGGCGGCACTAGGTAGCAGAGTCAGTAAACAAACTCCTTCGAGGGGAGAGAGAAACATCAGGAGATTGGGAGAGACTCACTCAAGATGCTAACTTACTTTGAGAGGAAATCCAACCAGAAAGAAACCATTTCATTCGATACAGATTCTGTATTTGACTGTCAGCAGCTAATTTTAGGAGTGAGTTGCATCATTTATCATGTAATCTGGGTATCAACAGACATTGCAGGAATGTGGAGGAGCACTGAATCTCGATGGGTATCACGACGATTGGGGTCTACTGAATGATACACGGATCAGCTGAGGACCCAAAATTAAACGGGGAACGAGCATGGCTTGCATAAGTCAACTGAGCGTGATTACCCAGAAGGGAAAGGAAAGAGGACAGGGCACCTTATATTGGTCTACTTAGCATGGGTACCCACAATGAAAAGATGATAGGGTTAGGGAAGCTTACATAGGTGTACTTAGCATGGGTATCCATAATGAAATGGGGAGGGAGAAAAGCAGACCCAGATGGGGGAGTAGCTGGACTGAGGAATACTGGGAGCTGGCAGGCAGTGGAGTGGATTAAGGCTGGGGAGGTTAACAGGGTTTTCTCATGGAATGGAAGGATTTAGCTCTGAGAATGGAGAGCGGCATGGATAAGCGTTGAGCCCATAGCTCTGATCAGCATGACGCAATGAGGCAAAGCTCAAACATCAAAGTACCTATTTATTTGTTAAAATGTAAGAGAAGCAACAAATATCAGCAAACCCGAACGCTGTAGTGCTAAGCTACATGTCTGAGTACATAATATACACAATGCTGCTGCCAAAAGATGCATGTTGTATGGAGGGTAACGAGGACATTTTAAATCGGAAGCAAACTTCTCAGCAGACAGAATCATCCTGAGCAAAGGAAGAAAGGACGTTCCTGGAGAAGGTTCCCTGTGAATCATGTGAAACACAAACTAGTCCAGTCCAAACCAAATATGTTAAAGGGTATTGGAAATGTGTCCTTGGTTTTGATTGGCTCTTGTTGTACCAAATTGGGACCCAGAGTGAATTATTTAAACTAGCTTCTAAAGCTCTAAGAACAGAAGGAATTATTTCGAGGTGTGGTAACATGCCTCGTGCTGCCCACACACCCCAGATCAATTCAAGGAGCAAAAAATAACAAAGCATCCGCAACAAAGAGCAGAAATGAGCTACACATAATGCCTTTAACATGACTTGTTCACAAGTATCTACAACTTTGTCCTCAGCAGCCTGTCAAATGTCAACAAAAATGTGTTATACATTAATTGATCCAGTTCATAGAAAAGCAATTCCTTAAACTGATTACTGAAAAAAAAAAAAGAAATGCTAAGCTCCTTTTGCCCGTGTTCTGTTGTCCAAGCAGGTAGTTTTGTGAAGGCTGAGTTAGTGGAACTGTCTGCATGCATGGAAAGAATGGCTACTTTTCACGTACAAAACATCTGTCAAGGCGATGTTCCATCTCTCACATCTTCCGGCATGTGCGACGCGCAGCATTACACACATCACCCAGCACGACTGTCACAATAAACAGCAGCGCATCCCAAAAATAAGAGACAATAAACAAGGCGCTTTAATCGGCCTTCCAGCAGAGGAACCATTAAAAATGGGCAGGCTGGCAGCTGCCTGGAGAAGCGGTTCCCCTGAGCACCACAAACACACAGTTTTCCAGCTGGAATTGCTGAGCCATGCAATAAACGACAAGAGCTTGGCGTTCCGATATTAGCTGAAATGCCTCCCCGATATAACTGGGAGGTTTTCTCAATGACAAAAGGGTCCCAACATCACTGCTATGACAGGCAGAAAATACAACATTAAAATGGGACTGGGTACACTAATATGGCCTGGTGAAGACTTTTAGAAACTCGATGTCCTCCTACTCATGCAGAGTGGCTGACACAAATGTCCAACCAACCCAAACTAATTCCTGTCCTCCAATCCACAACAAACACTGTCATAGGCCAAATATCTGGTTCCTCTTTTAGTTAGTGGGACGTCACCAGCTAGGACAAAGATAGCTCCATGTCTGGAGAAACTGACCTGTTGCCATCATGTTTCCCTTATTATCCAGATTCCCCACAGGCAAAGCATTCCCCCACACAACTTTTCGCTTCAGCCTTGTCAGTTAAGGCCAGCCCACCTTACCACAGGCCCTATCCTTTTCATGCTGCTTTCTCGATTCAGTCAAAATTCTGGCCTCAACATGATAGAGCACATTTTTTGTTAGTTTGTTACTTTAACATTTAGATCACGAATGAGAAACACAACTGAATCCAGACTGCATGATCATTCCCCCCCAGCTGGCAAATTTTATCATCGGGGGACCCCAGTTCTATCTGAATATCTTAGTGATGATTGCAGGGGGGCCTGGAGCCTAATCCAGGCAGCACAGGGTACAAATCTGGGGTACACCCTGGCTGGAATGCCAGTATCTTATAGAGGTTAGGAGCACAGAGTGATACAGCACATTGCCATATGCTACCACACTAGTCTGAATGGAATGGAACAGTGTGAGGTGTTTACCAGTGGCTGGAGTGCCAATCCTGCCACCAACCCCCAAGTTTTCTCTGTAAGTTGGAGGATCTGCTTGCAAGGATCGGCGTAGATTAACGTCATACCCAGGACAAAGCAATTGCAGGTTAAGAGCCTTGCTCAAGGGTCTAACAAAGTAGAATCACTCTTGGCATTCACAGGATTCAAACCAGCAACCTTCTGATTGCTGGCACACATCCCTAGCCTCAACAGCACCAGTCCGCCCAGTATCTTATAGTTTGTGATTAATACTTAATCGATCACAATCTCAGCTTAGTCCGGTATGAATGATCAATTTAGACGACAGACGAGGTACATGATGAGCGGACTTGGGAACTCTCAGCGGTGGCTGCAATGGCAGACACTATTTTTGTTTTTTTTTATGCTAATGCATGCAGACCCTCAAGCTCGCTCAGCTAAGCTGCCTCAGGCGTCATGGCCCAAGGGACTCAGGCCTGGGACAGCTGTACGAATGTAAGCAGGGTGGAAGGCGCAGAAAGAAAACGCAGCCTGCCGTCTATGCACAGAGGGGATGGATTGAAGACAACCGTGAAAAATGTCGGGGGGGGATCGAATCAATCTGATAGCATCAGACGTGATAAGTAAACACAAGGGCCTAATAATGTAGCCTCTGTTGCGTGATGCGGCCCTGCGTCACTGTCAGATGTGAGACTGAAAGACGCAGAACAGATTTTCTCTGTGCTCATCCTGAGTCACGGTTACGAGCAGATAAAATGCTGACATGATTTTTCAAATCGTACGTATCTGTTATGTCGACCAAATGCTCAGTTCATTTTTGGTCCAGTGGGGAAAAAAAAAAACTCAGAAGTACTTTTCATAAAAATAAAAAATATATATATTGCAGAGATTCTGCAGCATCTTGCGACAATGCTGTAAAATAAATATATTTGATACAAGGTGTGCCCGAGCCTTATGCCCTGTATTGGTTAGGTTAGGTTCCAGGCCCCTGCACAACACTAAACAGGGTAAGCGTTTGGAAGATGGATGGATACAGTGACTGTGGTGACAGTAATCTGTTGGCAGGGGCCATATTTTCTGAACCTCCTGGACTGGAGACGACAGTAGTTCATATGCCTTCAGAATGACTAACGGACAGACAGACAGAAGGACAGGCAGGCAGACAGACAGATGGATGGAGGAATGTGCCTGAAGGCCTTCAACGCCAAACTGGCCTGCATCCTGATAATAGCTGGCTTAGACAGGGATGGTGTATCCTGTCCGTGATCTCACCACGTCAGCCACAGAATCCCTCTTTGTTCACTCAGTCAAGCATTCATGACCCCCCGAGAGGAGTGTGGTGGTATTTTTTTGGGGGGGGGGATCACTTCTACACAAATGCATCCATTCATTAACTCTGTGTGGGGAAGCCTTAATGGAACAAGTTCTTATTGAGATGAGAAGCAGTTTGAAGCACAGCAATGCCGATAATGTGGTCTTCCCTGCCTCTCTCTTCCCTGGTGCCACCGTCTCTCCATTCCTCCCTCTCCTTCTCTCCCAGCAAGAGCTGTTTCAGCCCAGTTATCCTGGGAATGGTGTGGGTCTGTTTGGGGGGGGTGCTCCAGGGCCCTGACCTACTTCATTAAGGCTTGACCTCATTAGCCAGGGAGAAAAGTGGGGAAGTGCTAGCCTGCTGCAAGTGAGAGTCAGAAAGCTAATCATCTGTGTAGTATCGGCTAAGGACTGGGGACAGAGATAAACAGATAGGGGCAGTCTGAGATGCCTGGTACCTCAAGGAGGTAGTCATCCTGGAGACTGGCAAAGAGCTGCTTCACAGCTGAGAGCCAAGCAGAAAAAAATGAAAACATTTAAGGAGGATAGCAGTGTCACCAAGAAGTCTCATACATGATTTTCAACAAGACACCAAGGCACCCACATCACCACCAGCATGCATGGCATGATGGGTAAACAGTGATCGAACAGAGGGATAAGTATTGGAGCTGACTCACACGCTCCCAGGCGCTTGGCAGCTGAGTGTTACAGCTCAGGGCCAGATCATGTGACCTGCTTTCAATCACATCACACATCAACATTAATCCATCCCCCCCCCCCCCACCCAGACTCTGTGAGTCAAGGAAAAAGATCTTTTAAATCCACGAAAGTCTTCAGAGAAGACACTAAAGACGCATTTAAAAAGAACAGCGGCTTCAGTTGGGCTGCTTTGAGACAAAGGAAATACCAAATGTACTTTGATTTCTTGTCCTGCAGTCGGGGGTGACAGTGTAAAGCTTTAATAAGGCTGGAAAGCCGTACCTTTGAAGGGGACACTCTGTGCCCCAGATACCCACCAGGGTGGGGGTCAAGGTACAGGAATGGAGCCTCAGGCTCCGTCCCCGCCCTCAGAGCCCCCAGTACAAGCCTAGTTTCCTTCTCACCCATCAATGCCTTGATTATGAGCAGATGTCCCCCCCCCCCAATTCCTTCCAAGTCAGACCACTATTTCTCTCAGTGACCAAGGACTGAGAACTGGCCCCCCGCCAACCCTCCCCAGACTTCCATGCCATCTTCCTCTGTACTTCAAGAAGAATAAGGAAAGCCAGAAGCATTCAGCCTCGTGGATTACGGGGGCCGTCCAAGCGGCTCTCTGGTGTCGCGAAGCCACCGCTGCCGTCACGCTCCTCTCGGGCGTGCTCCTTCCCTGCTTCCGTTACAGTGCGTTTTCCCACGCTACGACAGATGGCATCGTCCCTCCGAATCGCTGCTCAGATGGCATCACGCTCCATGCAGTTCCTATTATCCAGGGGGCCATATTTCCTGTTTACTTTTTGTTTTGTTTTTTTTCCTACAGTTTGGTTTCTACAGCCATATCCATGCATCCAGTGGAATCCAGAGGAATAGAGGATGAGGTAATCAGGTACAATAAAATGGCCACCTCCTTCTGCCTGATTCACAGGGAGGGAGGCACAGGGGTCGAGGCATCGGCACGCTGGAGGAAAAGGCAAAGTCATAGTGCCTTCCCTGCTACCCATCCCGATCCAGTCATTAAGGTTTCATTTAGCAACCCCCCCACCAACTGCATTACTTCACAATTTACTCATCATTTACCAGGTTTCCCCTGCCAATGCTTAGTTTCTCTACTGGCCCCCACCCAAAGCCAACAGTTCAGCCTCCTAATATTCCGCAGTGAAGAGCCTTTGCAATCTTCCGGCTTTTTCGGTGATTGAAAGACCTGCCAATCACCGCCTTGAAGTCTGTATCTCCCGCCCCTTTCCTGTCGGTTCCTCTGAACTGACTAGTATGAGATAAGAATATTTAAAAATAAAGCTATATTGGTGCACTACCCTTAATATCCATGTGACTGTGCAATGACCGATGAAGTTTGTCTTTTATGTTTTCTTTTCTGACCTGCATCTCATTGTTCTGCTCTGGTTGTCGGGGATTGGCGTTGGGTTCGAGTCAGAGGAATAAGACCCGATGAAGCAAAAATTGCTTAAAAAAAAGGTGCTTTCATTCCTTCTACTGTTTTGTTCTCATCAGCAAGGACCCGCTGTCAAATCCCAGCTCCCCGGATAAAACCCACACATCAGAATGCAGGCTTTTTAATTAACCCCAGCACTGTGATAACTACTTCTAATCTTCCCCAGCCAATGTTCTCTGGGGCCGGTTCTCTGGGATCTGACAGCCAGTTCACCTGGGAGGACCATCAACCTCAAAAAACAATAGTGGCAACAGCTCTCAGATCTCCTGTATGTTCACATTATTTGCTTTGTCGGCTGTTCGGGACTTTGATTCTTTTTTTTTTCCTACGGTGAAATAGACACAATCCACTCCCAATTCCGACACACTACGATGCCAGGTACAGAATGAGAAGATGCCCGGGTTTCCGTGCCGTAAACCAAGTCATGGACGTGAGACGACTGTATGTGCATCGCCAGCGAGTTACCAAGTTTACGCCCCAGCTTGCATCACTCGGCGCGTGACTCAGCTCGGGCGACCATACGGCACGGCAGCTTGCGATGCATCTGTGAAGTAAAACACCTTTCGCTTGTTTTATTTTTTTTCCCCCGCCTCTATTGTCAGCCAGGTTCATGTGACACAAGAATTTGCAGATGGGAAAAACAGGGAAGTTTCTCAAAAGTCTCTCGGCAGGATTCAGCCCTGTTTTCAGTAGGAGGATTACGTTCATTAGATATATGAGTAGTGTGTATCATGGCTCAGTGGAGCACTATGGCCTCCAGGGTTGTGGGTTTGCCTGCTATCCCTGTGGTCACATGGGCTACCTCCCACATTCCAAAGACTCTAAGGAGGATTGGAGACTGTAAAAGGCTCATGGTGTGTGTCCATTAATGGACTCATCCAGGGTATCCCCTGTCCTGAACTTCCTGGGTGAGATCCAGGTTCACTGTGATCCTACACTGGATAAGCTGTTATGGAAGATAGACGGTAAAAAAAAGTAATATAATTTGCACTAGCATTATGTCACAGCCACCTCCTAAAATACAAGAGAGAAAAACAAAAAGATACAAGTAATTATTGGTGAACAGCTCATCGAGCGAGCACCGATATCCCTTTTATCACTTGGCATTACTCCTCGTCTTTCCTGCCAGGGTCTGTTTGCATCACACTGATGAAAGCTGGCTGTTGACAGAAAACAAGGACGCACGGCTCTGACAGTGATTTTATTTTTTTAACATTTACATCATGTTTACAGAAATAAAGGCGCTCTCGTGTCCCATGTGTCTTTGAGTATGCAGAGGTAAAGTCATTGTCGACTGCTATGAGAACCGTCGGAGGTATGGAGCTCAGGTAGATTCTAAGGCATTAATCTTCCACAGAGGAGTCAAGAGTGGTGGGACTTTAGAGCAGAGCAACCGGATTAGAAGCAATGCCACCATCAGAGGTCAGTGGTGGACTCTGCTGGATTCCCAGAGACTGTCTGCTTAAGTCCCAATGCAATGGTAACATCCCCCACCAGGAATGCACGCCCCTCAGTCATAATTACATATCAGTTATCCTCTGATTTCACATCGCCTTCGAGTATGACGAGTTCTCGTGTTTTATTTGATTTTTTTTTTTTTACTCCCTTCCCCCACTACTTTTTCCTCTATAAAAAAGATTGGGAGTGGTAGGATTTGTCACACAGGAGAGCAGCACTCATTCGTGGACTAGAGCGGAAATCTGCAGGTACAGCATCCCGAGACCTATAATATATTCCTATGACTTAACCAGTTTGTGTTCATTCGAATATTTTTAGCTTGTGGCTGGAAGTTATGGAACCTCATTATAAACAGTGTAGTGCCTTTTTTGTGAAACCACATTTACAGAATACAGAAGAAAAATTCCTTTTCGTAAAAGGTGCTATGTGTTATGTTATTTATGTGCAGGGTACAGGGTACAGGGTAATGGAGAACCTTGGAGCCTTGGAATCAAAGGGCATGAGGTGGAAGACACCCAGGACAGGACGCCTATCCCATCAGCTTAGGAACGCCAACTGTGTGTCTTTAGACCTGTGTTTCCCAACTCGGTCCTCTAACGCTTGTAGACAGTCCATGTTTTTGCTCCTACTGGGAGCTGGGAGGGACCAAAATTGTGGACAGAATGGGAGTCCCTGAGGACCGGACTGGGAGACACTGCTCAGAAACACTAAGCAGAAAACCATGCGACCCGTATTTATCCGAGTATGACAGATATGCAATCCTGCTTCGCAGTGCTCTTCTGTTTACCCAGCATCCCTGGAGAAGTGGGGGTTTCTTTCACCATACTGGTCAACTTTTGATTCAACGTTGGCTGAAATGCCATACCACAGCCTTTCCAGAAAATGAGGGGGGGGGGGGCAGTGCAGGATGTAGAGTCTGATTCTTAGTGGCGCGGTCCCTCATTTCACTCCCACGGGCCCTTCGGACGTCAGCTGTGCCCAGCGCGGCCATGACGATGCAGGAAAACTGGAACAAAGTTGCGCTGTGGGACCCAGGAAGTGGCGACTGGCGCCATGAATGGCCTGGATGCAGCCGCACAATGCGAGGGGCTCGCCTTTCAGCCTCCCGTTTTCTCAATGAGCCGCCCAAATGCCGGCCATTATTCCCCCATCGCCTGGCAGGAAGGCCCGCCCCGTCGAGGCCTTAATCACAGCTTACCAGCTGTGAGAGCACCACAGCAGAGAGCCAACAGAAATTAATAATAAATAAATAAATGGAGCTACTGCACTCGCTACAAGAGTAAAAAAAATACCAAAGCCACGAGGGAACCGAACAAGAACCCTTTCGACGGACTTCAAATCCACAGATCCGTTAGAGAAGTCGATTGCGAGATATCAGGCTGCCACAGGTTTCATCTGTGCAGTTCAGCAGTCCGACACTGCGAAAACACCAGAAAGGAACCTGAGGAAATACTCCAGAAAAGCGAAATCTCACTCCTAGAGGTGCCTTTGTCCAAGATAAATTCATGCCCTTGACACACCCTTGAAAATCAGTCCTACTCTCTTGGTGTTAGAAAAACTCTAGTTCCATACATTTTGTGAAATTTGCTCTGGCTGTTGGACGTAACTCTACTGCAAAAGCTAGATGCTTTTTAAACTTGTACCTTGATTAACTTTTCCACCCAGGATTGATCTCAGCTACAGGAGAGCATAACAACTTCCTTTAGCAAGCAGAGAATGACCAGCCAACCTACGGACAGAGCTGCCTCTGAAAGGGACCATTTAGCTGCCTAAAAACAGGCCAGGACAGCTCTCCGGGAACCTATACAGCTTCTCCACGGGTTACGATCCGACAAACCTATCGTAAGGTGAAAATACCATAAGGAAAAAATGCATTTCAATACAGTACACCTAACCTAACAAACATCATAGCCTAGCCTATAGCCTCCCTTAAATGTGCTTAGAACACTTTCATTAGCCTACAGTTGAGCAAAATCATTAACACAAAGCCTAATTTATAAAAAAAAATGCTCAATATCTCATGTCATTTATTGAATAATGTACTGAAAGTGAAAAACCTTTACCCGTCGTAAGGTCGAAATATCATAACACGGTCCATTATTACCCAGGGAGTGTCTGTATTTTATTGACCATACCAAGAAGAACAGTGATTATACAAGTTGTCCCTTTTATTAACATGGGATAGGCAGATACATGCCTCCTGTGACAGGAACAAAAAGAAAACTGGAGAGTAATTGAGACAAAGGATCTTCACAGGAGAGAGTGGCCTCTCTTTGTCAACATCTCACACCGTCACTCTCCTGTTATCAGACCATTTTTGCCCAAAAGGCAGGGATGAGAAGATGCCTTAAGAGGAGAGGGATCCTGAAGGTCATGCCCTTCCCTTATCAGGACCCTGATGATCAGTTACACCAGCTCCATCTGTTCCTCTGATACGGCAGGCAATCAGTCAGAGCAATTGTAGGAAAACACCTTCCAAAGTGACCCTGCTAGTTGCAGAGAGGTCCGGACACTGAATAAGCTTTCCCACCTCAGGTAATAATAACCAGAGGCAGCCAATCCAGTGAGGTACAGCCAGTAGGAAGTGTTTCCTGTTTTTAAGATTAAGGTATGAAACGGGTAACTTTGAATAACTATTATTTTATTGTCATGTAAAAACACATCTTCTCTCTTTAGAAAAATGTACTATTGTAATACTGTATAATATATTATCTTTTTTCAGCCACCTCTGATAAAAACGATTTGCTTTTTAGTGTTTCTGCAAAAAACAAAGAACAACATGGATAGCAAGTCCATGTGGTTCTTATATTTAGAATTTATTTAAGAAAATGTTTTGCATGGTGACTGTGACCCTTCTGATTTGTTATTTTCCAAGGTGTCAGACAGTACTACTGGTGCCACATTGAAAAAACCGTGTGCACGGACCAGCAAAGCACCAGCCAAGGGGCTCCGGCCTGGCAGCCATCCTGGCTCTGGCCTTTGCTCAGACGCTGTCAGTCGCACTGAACATTGATGAGCTCCTCAGCATGAAGCCATTCTTAAAACACAAAACAGGCAGCGCCTGTACATGTCGGAAGGGTAACGAGGAACTAGGGCTAATTGCTGATATACTATTGATTCTGTCAGGGAATTAAACTCATTGATAGCAGCGTTTGCCATTAGTGAAGGAAAACAGACCAGACTCACTTAGTTATTGCCCGTACTCCAGGCCACTTCACCAAAAACAAAATTCACATCCCAGTTATGAAAATTCAACAGTTATAACTGTCTTTAAAGATAACAGCTCCCGTCTGAAAGTACTGATTTAAAGAGACAGTGTGTCATAAAATTTTGCCAGTGACAGTAGTTACAATTGTCTCACTACACAAATACCATTGACACAATTTACAACCATATAATTCAATTAATACAATTCAATTCAAAGGCTTCCACTAAGTTTATCTGATTTTAGTCTAACCGCCTCCCTTTCATCAATCCATATTTGTCCATCCCCAAATTACAGAATATATTACTCTATTTTTTTTTTACTGGGCTTTCCACATAAACCCACAACCTCCAGCACACGTTTCTTACTCCCAGCACAGAGTATGTGAGCCTGATGTGATGATTACTGACCACCTGCTGTCCTGTCCACATTCAGTGCAGCATTAACTGCTTGGCCCCTTTAAACTGAATCGCTCCATCTGTTGGGGGGGGTGGGGGGGCACGAGGGAGATGCTACCTGACTACATCACAGCCCTGGTAGCGGCACAAGCATTTGGC
The DNA here is from genome assembly GCA_011763525.2 of Mormyrus iriodes. Taxonomy (NCBI): domain Eukaryota; kingdom Metazoa; phylum Chordata; class Actinopteri; order Osteoglossiformes; family Mormyridae; genus Mormyrus; species Mormyrus iriodes. The sequence goes on from JAAGVU020000039.1 coordinate 4,868,545, forward strand.
GGCTCCGTCGCCACTAGTCCAAAGGACAATACAGAGGTCCTTGAGTGGTAAGTCCGGGCTGTTGGGCACCCTGGAGGCAGCTGGTCATACACGTCCACACATCAGCAAAATGCATCTGCTTCTGGGTCAAGTCACTAACAATAAGGGGAATCCTATATATCTACACAGCACTCCGTTCTCTTTTACTGCCGCATCTGAGACTGGTTTCCAGTGGCCGAGCACAATTCCTAGGCTTGGATATTTTCATGGCTCTGTCGTGCTCACTGAAGCGGACGGATAAACAGTGCGGCCCCCGTCAGGGCATGGGGTGTGAGAGCATGCCCGCCCAGCGCCGCTCCTAGCAACGGACCCTGGACAACGGCAGCTCATGCTCCTACTCACACAAGGGGTAGGCAGAATCCCCGCCCCCCCCCGCACGCCCACCCCCACAGCAGTAGTCTTAAAACTTCCAGACGGGCGACACTATCTGAGCCCGCGGTGCTTTCACCTCACAGGGCATTGTTCTTGGGACAAAGGGCCCTTCCCCCATGAGAATTGGGGCTGGCAGATGGCAAGGAATGGATAGCCACGCTGGCCGAACGTCAGAAGACCAGATGTCGTCCACCGCACCCGCAGGCACAGCTGGACCTTCAGGCCCAAACGTCTGGGCAGACCCACATTCCCCAGCAGAGATCCGGGGAGGGGGGGGGACCCCAATCATGATGCACACCCCCCTCCCCTGCATCACACAATCACAGGGGAGAGAACAGGAGAGAGGGCTGCACTGCCCTGCTTACACAAAGACAAACACAGAGGAAAGACCACCACCAGACAGTTAGTAAGGGTGGGTGTGTCGTGTTCATGCACTGTGCTACATCTAGACTAGTACCATGTAAAGCTCTGAAACACTTCTGTGCTGCATCATTTTTATGCTGTTACCTCCAGTTGTTTCCAATGTTTTCCCCATCCACTACACCCTACCGCTCATTCAAAGTTCCTGTAAAATGAGATGCGTAACTCACTCCATAATCAACAGATTTTAACCTGCGAACAGACAAACTAACGCAATTTACTGAGAATTGCATAAACTAATTTAGATGCCTATAATTTCAAAACGCTGTAAATAAATGTTCCTCTCTGCTAGCTCAACTAAAATCTTTAAATATGCTTAAAGCAATGACTCAGTAAAATCGCCGCACTACCTTTTTTTTTTGAAAGACAAGCATTTTGGAGTGCCTTCAAGCTCGGTGAACACATACATATAAAGTCCACGCTGCTAGCAGGAGTGAACTCGTGATTGACAGGGGTGGACAAAAGAGGCGTGGTGCGCATTTTTTTGCCCTCTTTCATTTGGAGCCCTAATCAATTCCGTCTCCTCTCGCAGCCGAGCAATGCCATTTCAATTTTTAATAGTTTTAAATCAACGGGAGAACAACGAATGCAATGGGTCTAAATTAACATTCTGCACAAAGCTACCAGATATCATATATCCGATTAATTCCTTTCTCTACGCCTTGGTTAAAAAAAAGGGAATATGAGCGGCACATTGATTTTGATCATCATCACTGATTTATGTATGTTTCGTAGTTGTATTTGCACAATGTGGACCATAGCCTTTATTACAAAATCAGTCTCTGGTCTGAACCTGCCAGGTCTAAAAACAAATGCATTAATGGTACAAGTGCCTCTATCCTCAACGGTGACAAAAGAAATAAATGAATAACCCATGTCATATGTTCGGGGAGCCAGCAAATTAATGCTGCAGATGGTCGTGCGCGTGACGAGTATAAATGATTTTTTATTAATCTGGCATGATTTTTAATCGAACAATTTACAGCTGTCATTAACAAAGACAGACTGGTGTTCAACTAGTCTGTGTCATACTTTGCTTGTCGCTGCACAATAGGCAAACAAAATAACGCAGACGGTCTCTTTCAAGCAGAAAGGCGTGTGAATGTCTCACACCGATCACGATCACTGTATTTGTAAATTGCGATTACCCTGTGGATTGCATTAACATCCCTGAGTGGGGGGGAGGGGGGGACCTCATTTGCATATTTTTAAATATATGTGCCTAATTTTATATTACAAGTCATTGTTGAGTTGCAATACATAACACACGAAAATATCCATCATATGGCTCAGAAATGAACTCCCGTCTTCCATCCCTGCCTCTGCGTAGTGTTATGGTATATTGTACATGACGTTTTGATAAACGTGCACAGCATTTTAAACTTGTGCAAAGTGGGTATTATTCAGAAAGATGGGGTACTGAAGTATGTGCGCCTTTCTGGTGTGAATCGGCCAATTTGCCACCTGTTCCTTGCAAGAATTTCCCAAAACCAAATCCCGATGGTCCGGATGAATCGCGCCCACCCTCCTTACCTGTTAAACACTTTCTTTATCCTCTGCAGCAGAGTCGGCGATTCCGTGACCGTCTCGGGCGGAATGGTTTCAATGGTCGTGACAACGTGATTCTGCTCTTCGGCAATCATCGTTGGAGTAAAAAAAAAAAAAATGAAGGGATCAGAAACCAGGGCGCATTCTGCTCCGCGCAAAGACGGAGGGGGTCGGGATACTTCGCAGGGGGCTTAGATCCGAAATCTCCAGGTTACCAACGAGCAAGCTTAGCATTCCATGGTTTACTGATATATTGGGACCTTATTCCCAGGGAAAAAAAGAAAGGGAAAAAAAGAAAATATTTTAAGACGACTCTGGTCTAGAGGAGTTGCAGCGTACTCATGCACAGTGCACCCGATTCCCGGGACTGGCGTGATCTTCGCAGAGATCTTTGCCTTCCCTTATTCGCATTTTCTGAATGCCCGGTTCGGACTGCCGTGATTGCTGGAAGACGTTTTGGTTTTACTGGGAGGTGCCCAGTTCCCCCGACAGGGGGAGCCGTTTTACCCAAATCCACTTGCAGTTACACATGGGGAATGTAGTGCCGGTTGATGTGATTTTTCTTACAATGGAGCTTGGTGTCGTGCACAAAGACAAGAACAAAACCAGCAAAAACGGATATTAAGCTATTAAGTTAATACTTAAGTTGTCTTAAGTTGAGCACAAATAATTTGAGGACCCCACTTAATGGCATGTCAGGCAAATCGAGTTTTGCATCACCAGCTAAAGCATAATATCCCAGAATGGGAGTTAAAACCCCATTAGCTATACTCTCCCTTTTTAAGGAATCAATTTGCACACTGACCTACAATCTGAAGCTCCTCGATGACAGCATTCAGACAGTGTGAAAAATGGGCCTGGTAAGTCAGTCAGAGACGTGTCCTGTAGTTACAAATGATTCAGACTATGACTGCTGCCAAACAAATTAAGTTCAGAGTTTAAACTTGTAGTGCACATAAGCTATTTTACAGGTAAATGCTTACCTTAGCTGAAATCTGTCCTGGAGAAGCAGAGGGAAGGTGTATGGATATTCACCTATACTGTTTCCAACGTATGAAAGAACTAACTTATCTTGTTGGACTGTTTTAAGAGTTACGCAATATAAAAGTAATGCTATTTCTTTTACCCAAAACATGACACAATGGAACAATGGAACTGAGTACCACTAGACAACAGTCAGATGACATGTTTGATAAAGGCATTGTGCCCCAAGCACAACAACAATGTGGATAACTGGTCTGACATGTCCATAACATTTACTGTCACCACCCCCCCTTTACCCCCAGCCCGAGAACTATGGAAGAAATAGCAGGGGGGGCTCTGACCATGTTAATGTGCTTCTGTCTATAACAATATAAACATTTCAATTACTAGGCAGAAATCAGCATTTTAAAGTTAGGATCAGTTGTAAAAATGCATTCAGATCGAAATAACCAGTATTCCAGCATCAATCTGCACACCCCTAGTGGAAATCTAGAATTAGTAGCGTTTCATTTTTACCCATTACTTTGATTTAGCATGTCGTTCATTAAATCTTCAGCTTCCCAGGAGTACTCTCCAGTTTCTCTCTATCAGCTTTAGCGAGAATGCTGGGTTGGGGGCTTAATCAGAGCATTAATTGCAGCTTGAAATTTATCATCTCAAGGTTTCTTTTGAAATTCACACGATCTACATGCGTGTGCTACTCAGCTTAATTACTACACAGGAGCTGGGCTTGATACTGCATCTCTATAGACAAGCAATCCGTACAACGTTGCATGATGTAGCTGTGAAGTTTAATATCACTGCATGTTAAAAATATGAAGTGAGCTGAAAACCACGAGACAATCATTCCAGATTGTAGTTAACATTTCCCCACTCAGAGTTAATAGCCATTATAAGTCATACTTATCATGTTGAACAAATTCGACATTACCGCTTGGTGGCTAACACTGGTCTGAATCTCCATGAACTGAGCAAAACCTGTGAATATTTCTCAGTCTTGTGATATGCTTTTCATACCAAGGAAAGATTTTTTCTGCTACAGAGTTCACAGTCTTACTAGCAACCCTATCTATTAATTTTTCCTGCAATATGAAATTATGCAGCAGTAGACCAAACACGCCTTATTCAAAAGTTGACAGTGAAATTTCCCCGACTGTTGCTGTTAACATGACATATACGAACTATTTTCTGGGTAGCAGAACCTTCAAAGACGACCCGGATGCAACTGCACGCCATCAATAATGAAAACGCAAACCAACATGATAGAAGAATTTCTCTGAAGGTTGCATGACAAGACGGCAACTATAATCCCTCAGCCTTTCATTTTAAAATAACCACCAAAGGTAGAAGGATCTGAGCAGCTTTTTTTTTTACATTGTTGGCCAAACGATCGTGTTGCTGCACACATATTAAAGCACTTTAATGATGCATATGTAAGTTGGCCCACACCCATAGGCTACTTCGTAGGTTCCTCTGTGTCATACAGCAGGGACATCAGCGCATCTCACATTCCAAGCCCTTCTTATCAAAAACCACATTGCCTAGCAACCAGTCTGCCCTGTTTGTTTGCAGAAGTTTATCCAATCAATCGGTCCAGGTGGTGCTCCATCTTCAATACCTCTCTCCTTACAGATATCCATCACTGTTTCATGCCGTCCAGGTGAAACTAAATGTCCCCCTCTGTAATAATCACTTGCTTATATTTTATAGTATTTTACTCTGGAATAATCACGGAAGGTAAACATTTTAAGAATTTTTTTCTTCTGTGCATCTATTTTAGCACATTAGGGGAAAATTAAGAACTGAATAGCACATGGGTTTATAAATGACATGACAAATTATTTAGTACAATACATACATTCAGCCTTAGAAGCAGATACTTTTACAGCATCTATGTCTTAATAATGAAGCAGAGCTTATTTCACTGAGAATGAAAGAGTTTGCAAAGGGCCGCTTTGTGTCACCATGTTACTTAGTGGAACCTTTCAAAGGGAGATAGTCGGCACTGCGGAAAAAGTCTGAGGAATAGCTGTGAGCAGATGGCTTTCCGCTAAAACAAAGGAGGCGCGTGGAGAGGCGCGAGCAGCCGTGGGTGGACAAAGTAACGCGACAGTGATATTCCTGGACTGAATATCCCACAACGTTAGCGAGGCGAGGACTGGGCTATTGTGTGATTCAGAAGACATCTGGCCAGGTTTGGCCAAGCCTAAAAGAAAATCACAATTGCAGAGTCCTGTGCATTCTAGAAAAAAAAACAGGTTTAAATATTCTTTAACACCACCCCCCCTCATAAAAAAGACTTCCATTTGAGCATTTAGAAACTGATTCAGTTTCGGTGTGTTTATGTTCCTCTGCAGGAGACAGATAACAGTCTTATGTGATTATTTCCTGCCTCGTGTAACATGCTGCAACAGATTAAAAGCTGGCAATCGACATGTGAAACGAACGGCCTTTTTTTAGTGGTAACACGTCGCTAAATGTTACACTCGGTTGACTGCAACCATCTGCTACAACAACTCAAATGTTTGAGAATGAGAAGTTAAAACAGAAGTCTCAGCATGTGATTATTCTCATAAGTGTCATTCAGCTTGTGGGAACAGAGTAAGGAGACAGTAGGGGGCTTAACTTCCATGCAAAGTATGATATCAAAACCCGAGGGCTTCCTCCTGGGAAAAGGGACACTACCTTTGATTCTTGCACCAGGAACAAACTAAACGAGCGCCTTCCAAAATGTGTGAGTCACCAATAGACCAAACAGCATGGCACTACTGAGCCAGATCCCAGAATTCTTTGCTTCATACTGGAGAAAATGTATGTGGTACCACCCTAGGGGTGCAAAACAAACCAGCTAGAGTTACACCTCAGTCCTGCTCTATTGAAAACAAGAGAGGGGGAAAGGACCTTGTGTTCAAAATATGCACATTCTTACTGATCGAACTTCATTAGCGAAGAAATCAGTCACGAGCAGTTTCTGTTGATAAATTAGTCTGATGTTTATATTGCCCGCGAAGATGAAATATGAACATTCATTTTTACCGCATGACGTACAAGCAGAACTGTAACAACGCCAAGAATTCATACAGTCTCCTTTCATACATAATACCTGTTGCATTTTGAAATCCATAGCTAATCCAAAGCTACTTAAAGCTAAAACTCATGTGACTTGCATTTTATATGCAGCAGGGGCATGGATGGGGCATGGATAGCCTGGCAGTCTGGGGGCCCAGCACTTAATAGGGGCTCCTGAATACAAAAATTTAATTGCAAATTCTCCCTTCTACCCTAGCGAGGGGCCCAGAATTTCTAGCTATGGCTTTGAGCAGCAGCCCTTCATCTGAATGGTTTATCTGTGCACGCAGGGCCTTAGCCAAAAGAGGTGAGGGGGGGGGGGGGGACTTTGTCAACAAGTGCTGTTAAATGGGCCTTTTGGGAAGTACCATCAAATTTTTACCTTGCAAATTTCAGCCTCTTCACTGTTGTCTGTTACTCATTCAGCGAGATTTGCATAGGTCTGCCTGCAAAGCAGCGCTACACAAAGATTGGCAGCCATTTCCTGGTTCATATCGGAGTGTCACATAACTGCACCCTTGCTCATGACAGTGAGATCAGGGCTGGAAAACACAACAGCAGCTGTGCTTTGGACGGCGTGGCATTTCTGTGTACAAACACACATCTTCCCCAGCTGCCTTGCTATGTTGTCATGGAAACCCGTGACCAGCGCGAGTGACCACATTTGAGGCCTGCGTTGCCAGTCTATAGCTATACCAAAGCTGGCACCACACCTTACACCCATATGCCCCAGCCCAATTCCGCTTGTCGTCTGGTTTCCTACATACAAGAATGAACAGTTTTAGTCCTGCCCAAGCAAGCAACATCTGCATGCATACACACACAGACCGACCCTTCATGGAAAAAAAATCGGTCATCCTGCCCTTATGTCTATCATCTCAGGAACTCCCAAAACCAAAGATAAAGGCCCAGCTTTGCTATCAATGGTAGATCTTAAGTGAGAGGAAGAGGAACTGCAAGCTCCGGTTTTAAAGACTCACAGAAAAAAAAAATACCTGCTTCATGCTTCAGACTGGGGCCAATTTAAGGACAATTCATACTTCACTTTTCCACATGCACTTTCGGTCACACCCAGGGTGAAGTGACGGGGGTTCGCGCTGGATGGCTGCAGATGGCATGCATGTGGCCTAGTTTGTCTTTGTCTAGCAGAGATCATGCGTGTCAATTGTGCATGTGCAAGATAATAGCCTAGGTGTTTGCTGTAGGTAGAAGCAATGAATTTCACAGAGCAGAGGTCCACCAGGAAAGAGTAAAAGATTGTAGGAGATGCAGAAGTATCCAAATATCACATTTTTACTGTCCAGACATTATGTGGTATTGTTAAAAGCAGTAATATTCCAGCATTTTGGAATCCTAGAGATGAAATTCACCAAGCGTGCAGTGGGGGGGTGGGGGGGGGCAGCTAATTGTATCTAAGGATTTGGGATTTGAAAAAACTGCAGTACAAGTGTATGTTGTGTTACTTTAATACCACCCAAGCCCAGACCAAAATTCGAAACTGTTCAAAGAGTGTCGACCCATTTTACTACATTGCTTGAACTTGTGTTTGTTACAGTGTATCTGCCCTCTCCAGGTCTGGTGGAATATCACTGCATGCATGCACTGCAACCAAATGTAGTATGAAGACAAGATTCTCCGCACACGACCGCCGGCAGCTGAAAGCTGGCACAGCAGGTTACCAATCCAAGGCAGGACTGCAGCGTTTTGTAAGAAACTGCCTTTGGGAGGCCCAGTCAGACTCCTGCCAGATTCTAAGGAGAGATCACTGTTCATAATTAACCCTCTTGTTAATTAAAAGAGTTGGGGGAGATTCTCCAAGACAGTTGATACTTACACCCAAAAACTTGCAGGAGTATTTCCAAAAGGCATTTTCATAAGCCAAGTTCAAGGGTCCAAATCTTCATCTAGTCATTCTCCTCCACATCTTTAATTCATGCTGATTTTTACTTTAATCTACCTTAAGGTTAGAAGCAATATTTCAGCATATCTGGTTCAGGGGAACCAATCTGAGGTCCCTCCCCTGTCTGTGTATAACAGTCTGGTCTTTCCTCCAAACACACAGAGTATGAAATGCATCCTGTATCATGAGGAAAATCAAACACCTGATAACATTTCAGTGTCACATGAGATCCTATAGTCTTACCAGCCAAAGAATCCCTCGCATTTCAGTGTCAATTATTTTCTCCATGCCGCTTGACCTTAAACAGAAATGGTAATATGTTTGATGATAAAGCGTCTGAGAAATGTTTGAGAGATCCAGTTTTAAAATGTGCATTTTATGAATGTAAAAGTGAAACCTATATCGGAAGCTTATCATGCAAGCCGTACGCATCCTTCTCCACTTGTACAGCAAAACTGTATAGTTAACATTTGAGAATACAGATCATTCTCCCATTGGAAAAGAGATTTAAATTCCTGTATCAATCTGTGAATTCATCACCAACTCTTTCAAAAGCAAAGAATCACACTGCTGTAGCTGTTAAGTCATAGAAATAAGGGAAATCTTAAGATTACTCAGGAGGCAGATGCTCCAGCCTCGATAAGGCTAGGCTGAGGAGCAGACTAATAACTTCACAAGCTTTGAATGGCCACTAGATGGCAGACAGCCGACGAGATCATTAAACCAGAGATTTTCAGTTGAAGTTTAAGGTAACATTAAGGCTACATTTTCATAAAAAAAACTTTTCTAACTAAATCTCCATCCACACGGGGGTTTTAAGTTTACTGTTCTAAAGAGTGTCATCCATGAAATTTTCTTTGAATACTAACCAGCTGCACATAGGTTTCTGCGCATTGAAAAATATTTACGCTTTTAAAACAATTAGTTCACATGTCTGGATCAACTAGTATCAAAAATGTAAGGCAGAATCATAACCAGCTCTTCATGGCTATTACTTCAAGTAAGCGACTTCATGATACACAAGAACATTTATACATTTTAGCCAGTTTCCTTTTTAATATCTATTTCAAGTGAGTACATGGATATTTATGTATATTTAAACCTTGATTCATTAAACCTTTACACATTTACAAACACACACAAAAAAGAACAAATGACCGCGCTAAACAATACATTCGGAAATGCACCGCTTACCCTCAGAGTCACAGTGGGGTTGGCACTGCTCCAAGTACTCACATTTTACTTTGCTTGTTTGTGTACACCTGCAGTAGGTTTTAAAAAGGAAGAGTATAAGCACATGGACAAGCTTTGGGGCAAAAAAAAAAAAAATTAGGTCTCTGTTTTAGTTATGCCACCTACATTAGTGACTTGCACACAATACGCGCATCTTGGCAGATGTGTGAACCAGCCCTGTGGGTTTACCAGAAACGTGTGCTGTGTGGGTATGTACACACGGTGGCGGCCTTTGTGGAGTAAGGGAGCAGCACCAATGGTGCAGCGACCCTGGAGTGTGGGGCTGTGGCCACGGTCATGCCGCACAGTAGGGATGAGCAATACCACAGATTTTCATTTCCATCCGATTTCGATCTGATCCAAGGTTGACATCACTGGTACTGATATTCAGTGCCTGCCCCCCCCCCCAATGAGAAAACTTGCCAAGTGAGGGATTGATTGTTCCCGTTCCTTAGTGCCCAGGGCCCCTGGCCCTTTCCCCCCCACTTGTAGTAGTTAAGGTCCTGCTCTCAGTGGTGCTTTAATGCGCGGCCTTATCTTGACTGAAGCCCAGAGGCCCCGGGCCACGCTTCAAGGGGCCCCCGCTCAAAAACTGTCACAACCGCATCCCCCCCCAGTCAACAACTAATCAAAGAATATAGTGTGGTAGTGTGTTTGTGTGTGGGGGGGGGGTCATTTTGACTATGTTGATGTGCTTCTATCTATAACAATATAAACATTTCAATTTCCAGGTGAAAAGAAAATTGACATTATACCATTAAAATTGATTCTCAGAATGAAAGCACAGCCCCATCATCTTGAACATTTTACCACCACATATTGAGCGTTATATGGGGTGTCAAAATAAAATCAGTTTAGACATGATTTTTGTGGAATGTTTGATATTGTCCCGGGTGCCTGACCTCCAGTAAGTGAACTATGCAGCAGCTCTAAGGGCACATCACAAAAAAAAAATAAAATAAAATAAAAAAAGCTATTTTCAAATCGGTGAAGTTGCTTACCAGCAGGCAGCTTAAGACATCTAACAAAAAAAGAAAAGACAAATGAGTAATTTACTGAAATCAAACCCCATAAAAAAAAAAGAATAAATTAAAGCGCATCTATCAACTCCAACGAGGACAGGAATGATTGCCTTCAGATGCAGTTATGATTTAATATGCAATAAACCATCAGCACGAGAATACCAAACACTTAATGTTCTAAAGAATCTTTGTGGATAGGCAGGCGAGAGGTATTCACACACGTCGCATGGAGACACCGAAAAATGTCGTATCTTCTCAAGAAGGGACACAAATCACATTAATCATGGAGGCGATTTATTTGCTTACATGTTCTGTCCATTTTCGTCTTATTTGTAACTTTTCCAATCAGACCTTTGCTTTAATGCGATAGTCGGCGTAGACCGAACATGATGGGACTCAACTATTCATGCATTTACTCTGAACTGACTGCGTCTGTGCATTCATCATAGACAGACAATTCAAAGGCAATTTCAGATTTTAGTCATCCCAAGACATGCCTTTGATCTCGACCAGAAGCTTTTTTTTTAAATTTCTTAAAAAGTAAATGGCGTCCTACATAGAATGACACGTGTGAGGTATTTATCTAAACTAAAAGCATAACATGCCTAATGACACACACCGCGCACACAGAGGCACCTGCGCTGGAAGACTAGACAGAAAGTACGCAAGAAGCGTAGAAATCAAACTGTTAGCGCTGTGACGAAACCTCAACCCCAGCCTGTCGTTAAGCCAGACCGGCTGCTATGGATAAATTCATTAGAAGTATGCAAGTATTCCAAATCACAATACAATTACATAAACAATTACAAGAGACAGACTGCATACCCCTTCAAATTCCCCCTCTCCATATTTGAAAGTCTAATTTCCCCCCTTATTAGTTTAACAGGTAACAAGTTAAAAACAGTTCACAGGGCGTCCTTCAAGACAACACAAAGCAAAACTACAATACATCTTTAAGGGAGCCGATAGCCTTTCAACGCAATGGCATGGCCGGCTGCATACAGTAACCTTTATGGATAAGGCAGTAGGGAGCCAATGAGAAATGGGCTGACCTGCTCATAGATCCCACTTACCACTTTATTTGAATGTGTGAACGAGAGAACAATTGATTCAACGCATGGACAGCAACCACTAACAGAAATGGGTATGAGATACAAACTGTATTATGCCTCTTTCTGGATTTATTAAGTGCCACGAAATACAGGCGAGACGCGATGCTGTCATACTGGCTTGGCTGACCCCTTTTAAAAGAAATGGTGGGAATTAAAGGATTTCTACTGTTTTGCTACGGAAGACGACGACAACGAGAAAGAAATGCGCAAAAGAGCATGCAATAAAGGCAAGTGATGGGTCCAAGTGCTGCGAGACACAGATACACTAGCTTCTGTGATAAGACACGAGAAGGCTGGGATTCATCACCCCTGCTGGCTGAGTACGCAGGGCGTACAGCAGTGGCCCCAACGCTCTTGTTGTGGGACTGCATGAATAATCCAACTTTGCAGTCAGACCAGAGGGGAACAAAAAAAGCAAATAATTTCTAGAATACATTTACAAATGACTGCATTCATGTAAATGTTCCTGCAGGGCTTGTGGGACATAACGTGCTGTATTTATAAATCACGGAAACTTTTCTTCTGTCGAGAGCACCAAGGTATATTGAATGGAATTCTAATTTTGCCATTGAAAGACATGAAAAATCGATTCCCCTCCCCACAAAAAAGCCAACATGAAGTGTGTGCCATACTGCTGACCGCCATTCCAGAATTTACCCTCTTTCCAAACCGGTTCATTCCAGTCGGTGTCTGCTCCCCTTTTTAGCCACTTTCACACTGGAGAGTCTCAGCCTGTTTTGGGGAGCAGACCCAGGTTGTAGGGGCAAGGGGGGGCAGGGGCGTAGAGGGTAGAGATGTAACAGGAGGCGGGTGCTTGTGGCTGGGAAGCCCCATCTTCCTTTAACTGCTGGTGGGCGGGGCCACGCCTCATTTGCCAAGCCTCTGCTCACAGGCTGCGTAGCGCTGTAGTGCGCCGAAAAAGTCCTCGTAGGAGATGTCCACGTGGGAGGGCAAGGAGCTGCAGAGGTGAAGACTGAGTGACATGGTCTCAAAGAGGCAGTTGGGGAAAGTGCAGCGGAAATGTCATAAAAGCTTTGTGGCAGTGTGACAGGAAAAGGCAGATTATACATCCAGAGTTTAGTTTTCATAACTACAACAGCTAAATACCACTTTCATTACAGAGATCTTTCTTGGTATGGGAAACTGGGAGATAGTAAGGCCAATCGACAGTTACTGGAAACATCCGTGTTCTACATTCAGTGAGATGGCGCCCTTTAGTGGTGCCTGGGTTATTTTACATATGCAGCAACTTAACACTTACTGGTGGTAGTAGCTGCATTAAAAAAAAAAACCCAACAACAACAATAGTAATAATTCTTCAGCTGTGTAAAAGATCCAGAACATAGCACGATACGGGATGCCAACTACAGTGTAATGGAAGGATACGTTTTTGATCATCTACACAGCAAAAAAAAATAAATCATCATCAATATTACTACTCAACTACTAACACCTACAGGAGGCCAAATACAGTATTAAGTATTTTACTGGAGGAATTTGCCTTTCTGGAGTATGTAAGATCTAGCCTCGGGACCTGTCCAGTGAGCCACCACAGCTATCTAGGCGATAAGGTCAAATGTCTGGACACAGAAAGAGAGGGCACTAAAGAACTAGCAAAAGGTTGGGAACTGATACTCACATGAACTCTGTCAGCCTGATGTGCCAAGGGAGGAACCCCAACGTGCTGTCCACCGGGCCGAACTTCAGAACCAGGTCTGGATCCGGAGTATGCTTCGAATCTGAAGCAGTCAGTGCCATAAAAATGACCAGGGAGAAGACAAATCGGAAAGTGGAAGTAGGGCAAGGAAAGGAACCAGTGCTCTCAGTGCCTACAGCATGAGAAACATTAGCTGGCCCCACACTGCGACCCCCCGGTCAGCAGCCAGCAGCATCTGCATGAATTGGCTTTAAACGTGAAACGCTTTGACCACAATCAAATGCAATCCTTACCCTCTACCACTGGAGCTGAGCGCGTAATTATAAATACAGCCTGTCCCTAGAGGGTCTATTGATTTTTCCCTCAACACACTTAACGCTACAAGCAACGGAATAGCTTTGCACAAATTCTTACAAGCTGAGTACACCAAATTAAAAAGCAGCTATACCATATGGTCTTCTGGCACACAAATTTGCGTACAATGCATAAAAAGACATGTAATCTCAGCAGTCCCCTTAACCACCTACCCATTCCCATGAATGCCGGCACCGTTTATGCGACTGCATTCGTTTTTGTTCATATATAACTTTACCTATGAAAACCCTCCCCTTGCCGCTGTATGTTGCTCAGCGGTCCTGGAGGAGTTTTCATGTCACTGAATATCTGTACATGGATTATGGCTGGGTTTAAAAAAAATGATCATCTGATTCAAATCGATGTTCATTTGCATAATCCAATATCTATTTATAAAATCCAGAGATCAGTTTTTTTTTAGTATACACCGTTTACAGTCTATGGCCTTTTCCTGTGGATGTGCAACACTTCAACCCTGCTAGTCTCACGCGGCCAGTTTTGTGCAACTGGCCAAACAGATCAGGCAGACAAAAACAGATAAACATGGTGAGAGCTGCCCCCCTGACGGTAGGGCTGCACGACATCACATTGCGATTATCTGAAATACTTGCACTTAATACTGCGCTGTCAAACAAGTTGGTTGGTGTTGCTGCAACTTGTGTCAGACACAAATCACCTCCGACAAAGATGATTACAGGACTTTAGATAAATGGTGTAAAAATTAGTCCGTACGTCGGATTTAAGTACGATACGGACGTCTACTTACACCCACAGTTTGATGAGCAGATTAATAATACACCTAAATTATTAATGAAAGGTGTATTGTGACATTCAAAAGTTAGTAACCTGTATAAATTCAGCATATCCTTGTTTAATATATGTGGTGGGCTTTAAACTACAAAAAGTACCGCCACACCACCATCTTTTTACCGTGTTTATCCACGATATCACCTCTTTTAAAAGATGGTGTGGCTGCTGAGCTGTCCCTTTCTTCACCACCACTTCAGTGCTTATCGCTTCCATGACATACCAGCACAGCAGCGTGTGGCGTGCTCTGCTAACTAAATTTAATGAATATAAGGATATGCCGCATTTATACAGATTAACTTTTGGCTGTAACAATCGATATTGAATCAAATTGAATGAAATCGGAAATTGAATCAATCCGAGACTTTGTGAATCTGAATTAAATGGATTCGGATTCGGGAAATCAGTGGCGAAACTCAGCCCTAATATGGATTATATGACAATGAAGCCAACTTGACATGCCTTGAATAGAGCTGTAGCTGATGCCATATATATGATAGGGATAGAGAGTGGGGCGGCCTCTACTCTGCCCACAGTTAGCAGCCCACTGTCATGTGACTACCTCTGAGCATGGAGTCCAGCATGTGGACATCGATGTCTTTGGAAGCCCTCTCTCTCTGCTCCACTGCTCTGCATAGCTGTCGGGCTGCTGCCACGATGCTTTGCTTTCCGTCGTCCGAGGACAGCACCTTCACCACGGCCTTACACAGGAACGCCGCTGGGAAGAGGAGGGAGGGGCAAGATTAGGCACATGTGACATGGACAGGATGCCGGGCCATTTTAGAGCACATCAGTGGGAGCAACTTCATGTTTTTTTTTTTTTTTCCCCCCAAGTCACTATACCGCCATCGGAAAACTTAAATTTAGAGGGGAGACACATGCAAACTAGACATTATTTCAAACTTATCTACTTTCCTACAAATATTAGTCATTATCGACAACATACTCTTGGTTATCATGGATGGAAGCAAGTCATTTCTGAGCTGAGATTCCAGTACATGGGAGGGTAATGGAAAATGACAGTCTGCCTGCTCTTTAGTTGAGTGATCTTTCGCTGTGGACTTTTGACCTACTGAAGACAAACAGAACATGGAGGGGGAGGCAGTCAGCGTGTGTTGCACTGCCTTATTCAGTCCCATGGATGTGTGACATGGTGTGACATCGCGGGTGTGGCCCACAGTCTACCAGCTTACACAGACCTGCTGCTGAACCGAATCACTGATGGACTCAGACGGTGACCATTTCCTTAGTAAATAATGCTACCATGCCCGGAGGGGTTGGACAACCAGTCAAGCTCGAACCCCCAGAGGTGATTTTCCTCCCTACGCAGGAGATTCTGGTTCCTCTCCTCCGTTGTCCTACGGTTCTCTCCTTCCCTCATCCATTTTTCCCCCCCATTTCATGCACCACTGTGCATAAATGATGTACAGGCAGTCCCCAGATGAAGAACGTTTGACTTATGAACATTGGTACTTAATAATAAACTCCCATAAAGCCCATTATATTAAAAATCTGGGTTAAATACAATGCTTCGTAATGACGAACGCACGCACCACCTTGTTATACTCGTGAAACATTGCCTAGCTTCAGCAGTTCATCAGCTTCAGATACAGTACAGTATAATTACTGTACATTATTAGTAGTAGTAGTAGTAGTAGTAGTAGTAGTATTTTTTCCCCTGACTTACCTACAAATTCAACTTAAAGACAAACTTAGGGACTTATTGTTA